>VYZT01047467.1:0-95881 GCA_013400735.1 Pomatostomus ruficeps
AAAAGATGTGTGGATATGGCACTCAGGGTTATGGTTTAGCGATGAACTTGGCAGTGCTGCATTGGTGGTTGGACTCATTGATCTTGAAGCTCTTTTCCAACCTAAACAAATCTATGATTCTATGATCTAAAGGAAAATCGATTTTATTTTGTATTAAATTCAGGTAAGACTTACCATTCTCCTTAATTTCTTTACCAGGCTTAGTTTTTACCAGATTCTATCTCATCACTTTTTCAGCCCATTTACTGTGTGGTGCTTCATAGTGCTTCAGCATCCAGATTCCAGATGACATCTCATAACCTGTTGGGTTTTTTAATCAAAGTAATCTGTTGGGTCCTAAGGTAGACACAGTTGCGTCATACAGGTATTGTTGTCTTAGTCTTCTACAACTTTTTGTATAAATGAATATGCCATTTGCAACTGAAAAAATAATTAAATTATACAATCAGGTCACAGAATTTGCTGGTAATTCAGACAAATATTCATGTAACCTGTGTAGTATTTAGTCTGCAGATTGTCAATGGGTTGGTTAAATTTAGAATAACCTGGGGCTCTGAGCTGAGACAGATGAGAGCAAATATTTGTCCTGAATCAAGGGATAAAAAATTAAGTCCAAAGAAGCTTCCTACTACCTAACTGTCTCCTGATAATTCCTAGATTTCACTCAGTCTGAAACCTAGGGAAGAAAGCTTTGCTGAATATGTGTAATTGTGGTTTCTTCTTTCTTTGCTTTTTTCTTATGGCAATTTACAGTTTAGTTCAGTCACAGCCTTTCCTGTCTGGCTTCTTTTTTAGTCCCAGTGTTTGAGCTCCTGTGTTGGGTATTTTGTTCAAAGCCAGCATTAACTGTTTTGTTTCTGACTATCGTGTAATGGGACAATGGACATCCTGGTGTGTTCACCCAGAGGAGCAGCTTGGGTCATGCAGGATCGAGGGTGCTTTCCTGGCCCACAGGTGTGTACACCAAAGCAGGGCACTGCTGTCAGACACCTTTGTTTAAACTCCTCCCAAACTGGGAAGTACTGTAATTTCTTCAGAACACTTATTTTCAGTTTGTAGCTCCACCAACAGCAGTGCTGTTGTCTGCCTCTGTTCCCCGAGGGGTGACTCAGGTGTAGGAGGTATGAATCTCCCCTGCCTGCACGGAGAAGTCTCAGTGCCTTTGGAAGCCACCTCTGGACACCAGACCTTCATTGTTCAGCACCTCTCAGCATTTCAGTTTCTACTCGGATTGTTGACACACCAATTTGAATGCTTAAAACATGTCATTTTGCTCTCATTATCATCAAGAGAAATTTAGGGCTCTATTCAGCTGTTTAAGAGTCATTTGAAATGACTCTGAAATGTGCTCTATCTGCCATTCTGCAAGTGTGGAGATGTCTGCTACAAGTTCACATTTCTTTTTCTGAGAGCTAGACAGAAAAGAGTAAGAAATGTAACTCAGCCTTTTTTTTCCTACCCCATGGGTTTCAGCCTCTCTTTCAGCATGATGGCTGCTACATCTGCTGAGAGTGAATCCTGGTCCCACCCGGGCTGTGTCTGGGGCTCTGGTAGTGACACGCTCAAGACAAGGTGTCAGCATTTGCTCCTCAGACCTACTGGCTTTGTCACTCAAGAATGGATCCAGTATTAAATTACCCTTTTCTAGGAGACAAGCAACAATATTACTGAAGCAGAGACCAGAACTCAGCACCACCCCTCTTAATTGCATGATTTACCTGCTTAGGTTCAGGTTCTTTTCTGTCTCTTTCTTGTTTGCCCATTGTCCTCTGTATATCATGTCATGTCATGTCATGCCATTTTCTCACACTGTTCTCACATCTCTTTGATTTTTTTTTTCTTATGCATCTCCCTCTATATACTTCTTTTCAATGGTGTAATCACACTTGGCACTCCTCAGACAATTTAGTTCTAGTTGGAGATCTACATGCTTCAAATAGCCTAGTCTGTGTTTCAAGCACAATTGTCTGAGAAGAGCAGAAACAATTTCCATCCCTTTGCTCAGTATAGACATTCACATCATTATTTTTATATTTTATCAGTGGATAGTGTCCTTAGTATCAGAGCTCCATTGTATAAAGCATGACACAAATATAACGAGAAAGTGTATAGGTCTCTATACCACACAGGTCTCTATACCCAATTATTTAGAGATGAAATATGTAAGAATGGGAGTTCTACTCCTTTCACTTTACGTATGGAGAGTGGATAAAAGAATGGAAATATCCGGATACCTACAGAAAGAAAGCTTGTGGGACTAACAAAAGTGACTCACAAGGAATTTGGAAATATCTGTTTTCTGAACATGACCTACTTCTCTGCCAAGAGAGTGATCTCATCACACCTGTTATATATCTCTTGCTCCACTTCCCTTGAGGTCAAGAAGTTATTTGCTTTTTCTTTAGTCTCTGCCTGCAGAAGCTCTCTATACTGCTATTGCAACCAGCTGTAAATATTAATGGATATATAAACACATCCCCTGGAATGCTAACATTTCCCTTATTCAGATGACTTTTATTTTTCTGTGTCAATGTGGAAGTAGATAGCATTTGCAGGAACTGACAGCACAAGAAAACAGTAGCATGACCATAGTAGTATTATAGCTCCTCCATCCAAAAATCTAAGTTTTGTTCAGAAATCCAAATGACAGAGTTGCTATTCTTTTGGAGCTGTACCCAAAGCTGTGATATAATTTTCCTTAATTTGCTCACTAATAGACCTTACTGGTTTCAGCCTTTGCAAAGGGTAGCTATGAGCCAGATAGCCTAAATCTATTGCCTGGAAAGCTACTGGAACAAATTCCTAAACCTCAGATTATGAGTACTTGAAGGATAATACAGTAATAAAAACAGATCAATGTGGATTTGTCAAGAGCAGTCACATCTTTCTAGTTCTATTTCTCAGTAGGGCAACAAGGCCTAGTGGATAGGGTAGGAATAGAAGATACGAACATCTTGACTCTAGTAAAGCTTGTGGCACAGTGCCTACAACATCTTCATATGGAAATATGGAAAATATTATTGAAGTGGTTTTATCAAGGATTTGCTTTCAAAATATGGAAAGTCCTGACAAATTGTATGGCCCTGAAAAAGTCCCTCCCTTTAATATTCAATAGAAACCTTGACTATTTTGGTGATTAAATGGATAGTCCCATGAAATCTGCAGATGACAGAACATTAAGAAGTAGAACATGCACATCAACGGTCAGAACTGAAAATGAATTTTATAAACTAGAGCACAAGTCTTAAATCAATATAATGAATTTAATAAGACTAAGCTACGAGATCCCCAGGCAGAAAAGAAGAATTAAAATCAAAAGGGCAAAATGAAATAAAACCCCAAGTTTACTGTTTAGCTAGCAACACTGCAAGTAAGGCTCGGGGGGGTTTCATGAAATGAGTCCGTGTTTGAGATTCTGTCCACAAGAGAGACGAGTCTCGTTCTGAAATGTCATTACGTACAAGACTTACTGATAGCTAAATATTAACACACAAGTAATTGATAATGTATTGCATAGTTATTACACTCCCTGGAAAAAATGCTAGTAACTCAATGACAATATTATATTCCATTTTGAAAACCATCATTAAAGAAGTTTGTGGATAATCTGGAAGGAAACTCCAAGTGATGAACAAAAATCAGTAATCTAAAAAATTTGCAGCAAAAGCTGAAGAAAATGTCCAGTCCAGAAAAAAGAAGACTGAGACAGTATAATCATGCTAAGAGATTTGAGACTTAGAACAGTAATCAACTGTTCTCAATAGGAATGATCAAAAAGCAAGAGGAATTTGGACTAATTTATAACAAGAGGTATTTAAATTAGACATTGTAAAAGCTTTTTTGATGTCAAGATAATTGAACACTTTATCTAATTTAAATTTAATTATCTCTGAAGGTTATAGAATTCCTAGAACTGGAGATTTTGAAGAGCAGGTCCAGTTAAAGAAACATCTGTCAGGAGTAGCCCAGAAAGTGTATTAGACCTTATTTCAGAGCTAGGAAAGGCAATCAATAACCTTCTGAGATATCCTTCTAGCTTTTGTTTCAATGGAGTACCAAAGGGGTAATGCTGGATCTGTGGGTAGTATCCATGGGTGGTGACTATCTTTTGCTTGCTCTCTCTCTCGCTCTCTCTTTCTCTCCTCTCTTTTCTGTTTCTTTCTATCATTATCTCACATTCATTGTTAAAAAAATTCCATATTATTGACTTCTGCATATCGTCTCGTTTGCACCATAATTAAGGGAGGAGGATCTCTCGCTAGTCTTATCTTAACACATATATGCAGCTGTCATTTCATTAGTCAACCAAAAATTTTTAAAAAATCAGATACCACCAGGAGAAACGTACAGCACCCATTTGCCAGCATCTATGACCCATGTCACTGATGTGGCTGGGTTTTATTTTGGATCAGTTTGCAGCATTTCCAAGTGCACCTCCTGATTCCAAGTCCCTGATGTATGGTCACCTGCATCTTTCAAGGACCACTGATTCAAGCCAACTCCCATCTGTTCATGTTTCACCAATCGCTCCCTCGAGTGCTTTGCCCAGTCACACTAGCACAATTTATTCAGATATAACTGCAAGTAGATACAGAAGCCATAACACATATATTATAATCCAATACCCTAGTATAAACATTTATCACTCATTCTCTCTTTCTCTAGTGAAACGTGAACTCAATAACATTTGAACTAATGCTGAACTTCTGAGATCTCAATTTTGAGGCAAGCTTGTACTTAGCTGACTATGGAGGAATGAACAATACTTTGTCATTCAACCCTGACAATTTTTCTGTAGTTCAGAACCATGTTTCTGGGTATTTTGAATAATAATGACTATGAGAGTATTTCCTGAAGCTACTCACTTAAGTAGTGGCCCAGCTATGACAGAAATGAAAACTCTATTCAAAGTCTCTCATTTTGAAAAAATAAAAGAAAAATCCTAAAGGGAAAAAAATGACAGCGAATCAGGGATAGGAGAAGATTTACTGCTCTCATTTGTAAAAGATGCCCTCATTAAGCTGACACAGAGTCAGCACTGAAGACATGCCCTTTGGGAATGGGGCAATACAAAGAGCTAACTTTGAACAGAAAAATCAGGGTGCACCCTGTTGATATGAATAAATGTCTTTCTGATTATGGAGATTTTAACAAATATACTGTAGCATAGATGAAGAGACTGAGATTCATAGGCTACTGAAATCTTCTTTCATATTTCCTTAAAAATACATCCTGTTAGAGAAATCTACTGTGCCTCTAAACACTTAATCTCAGATCCCCTTAGACAATCACTGAGATCAATGCATATATGAACTTTTACTGATGTATCAGGAAAGTTATTCCCTAACCAGTGTTACTGAATATTTTCATCCCATGCTTCACTTCAGTCAATAAATAACATTCCCAGTGCATTACAGATCACTGCACTTCATCCCAGGATTAAGCTCCCCCAAAATGCAGTTCTGCTTCTCTCATTTGATTTTTAACTACAGGAATAAGATATACAACACCTGCATATTGCAGAGATGTTATTCTGCTGCACCTTTTTGCATCTTCTTTGCCGGACATCACTGGGGTTGTCTTATACCCTTCATTTAATGACTTAGTTATTAAAAGTTTGATAATTCCTACTTTAAAGAGGACTTATCTTTATTTGGCATGGCTAACAGAAGCTGGACTAGCTTGAAGTTGCTATACATCATATCAGGTGGGGTACAAATCTATAATGATATGCAATGTGGTGTGTGATTTATATTTCCCTGCATGTATTCACAGTTGCATAAATCCAGGTTTATACAACCTATGAAGAATATGAAAGACTTATTGAGTAACAAAGTTGACCAAATTATTTTGCTGTGCAAGTACCTGTTAACAGATCTAGACAGCTCCTTTTTACTGTAAGGAATTAAATCAGAAAACAATCACTTGCTTTTAATAAGCAAGTAATCCTTGCATAATTCAACACAATACTTAAAAATTGGCTTAACTTCAATTGACAATTACCTACAAACCCAAAATATGAAGGCTATAAATATCCAGCAGTAGACTGTTTCTCATCACAGGTGTTTATGTATAGATGAATACCTGTCATTTTAGCCAAACTCATTTCAAAATTTGATGTGATTGGGTATGAAACTAGTTGTGAAATGTGAGTGTGAATATAGAAATTTTAAAACTATAAAAAGACTATAATCACTTCAATAAAAAATGTAAACCAACATATATTAAATTTTATCTCTAGCTGATGGCTAAGATCTTTCAAACTTCTTTCCAGGCTTCCCAGTGAGACAGCTAGATTCCAGCATTTGTCTTTATTAACACTTCCAAATATCACCCACATCAATAGGAGTAAAAATACTTAGAACAACACCAAAGTAAATAGCAAGAGTCAGGTACATCAGGTTTTTCTGGGTGAATGGTAGGACTGGTTTTCCAGGGTAAGGGTACAAACTCAGGTAAGCAACATTGAAGACAACTGTTGAGAGTGAACCGGAAGTTTTTTTCTGTTTAAAGATCAGTGTCTGCTCAAATTCACTAACAATAAATATTCATTATTCCACTTATGTTTTCTGGATAATGATTGGAAAGAAATTACATTAGGGATAATAGTTATTGATAACCTCCAGATTCCAACTGCGACAACAGTTTAACAAAAATGCTTCAAAATCTTGTAATTCTGAAAACTGAGTCCTTTGCTGTTGTTTATTGTCTATGAATTGCCTTGTTGCTAAACCCTTGTCATTTGGGGTTTCAAGACACCCTATTTTAGTAAAAACAGAAGAAAAAACTTCAAAACCCCTTTGCAGATCTAGGGAGGAAAAAAAAGAAATTGCAAAGGCAATTCTGATAACTACAGATTGTAACACTGTTTACACTTTGACTGTCTTTTCATCTACCATTATCTGTCTGTGGCATTACTCAAATACATGCTCTCTGTAACAAAGGTTGCACATCTGGTGGAAGGTGTTCCTGCCCAACACTAGGGGATTGGGATTGGATCTTTAAGGTCCCTTTCAACCCAAACCATTCTATAATTCTATGATCTCCTTGTGTGCTCACTGCTGTTTGTGCAATGTTGATACAATGAGATATCATCTGAAGGTACCAAGAGTAGAAAGGATACCTACTGCAGCTAAAATAACCATTTGAGTCAAGATTTGGGAGAGTTTATCTTGACATTTGAGGTTACCCTTGCATAGATATATAGCTGTAGATCTTACTAAGCATCTTTCACAACAAACACCCTAAAAGGAAAACAGAGAAAGGAGATTGTTTTCTTGAGAGCCTAAGAACTGTTAAATTATCACCTTACTTTCCTGACTTGCTTTAACATGCAGAGAAGACATGAAACTAGAGACTTCTCTGAAGGTGAGAACAGCCAACCACAATTACCTACAAAATCAAACTACTGCACCAGGAAAAGCTGTGGTGGCAGTGTGTTTGCTGAGAGTGGGTATCCCAAGCCCCCAAGGACACTTTGGTTACTGCAGCATTATGTGAATGATGGGTCCCACCATCATATCTTCCTCACCTTTTCCCAAAGAAATTGAATGTTTTTTAGAGAGCATGATCATGTCCAGACATGCTTGTTTTGTTCTGAGAACCGTGGTCACTCTGGTTCCTCCAGACATGGAATGAGACAAGCTTGGCTGTTTTCTGGACCCTGGCTGGGAACCATTGTCTGTGCTGGGAGGAAACTGGCCATACGTGCCTGGCTGGCATCCATGAGGTGAGCTGCACTGCCCAGACAGGGGAGCCTGGGTCTTCATCATGGATTTCAGCCCATCAATGAAAAGCTATAGCATTTTGGCATTCAGGTTAACATCCTTCCTGGCACCTGGCTGTTGAGCTGCTGCCTTCGGCTAGAATCCTCAAATATTCCTAATCCAGGTGAGTTAGCCTTTGCTCATTGTGTTAACCTACAGAACACAAAACTGGGATTCTTGGTTTGGCAACCAAAAACAAAACCCCTCCCTGGCATGCAACAGATGAAAAAGAAAGGCCTGGCTTCAAAAAGCATTAATAATATCAAATGCCCAATGTGATTGACTTTAAAATTGCACAGAAATCAGATGCAGAGAATTTTCCTCAGTATTCAGCAAGCATTTGATAAAATAAATCACAGCATATCAGATTTCCTTATTCTATTTAAACAGGAGTCATAACCTCAGCTAACTGGATTTTCGCTACTTTTCAAGCCTGACTGTGGAAAAAAATGTGTGAAAATTGATTAGGTTAGAAAAAGTGGCACGAAATAAATAATTGATAGAAATAAACCGAATAAGAAAGGTAACAATTTAGACACTTTCTTTGTTGGGTAGAAAAATTAGAAACATTTGATATCTGTTCATAAAAGCAATTATCTTGACAAACATAAAATTATTACTTTCTGAAGAGAAAATGGACACATTACAAACACTTAATAAACTGTAAAGTCCATCACTGAGGCAAATGCTGTTTTCAGAAAATCAGAGATTCTTTTAAAACATAATTAATAGTTAGCAAAAAAAGTACTTGTTCCTTTGCAATTGTAAATAATTTAATAAGATGCATTTAATACTTGATGAATGATAATTAGAGATTATATTTATTTCTACCCAAACATAATGTTGGGGGTTTTTTTTTGGTGAAGTGAAAAGACTAATTCAGTCTTAGGATTTTACCTAAGTAAAATGATGGTCTCATTAAAACAGAAGAATCTGATTGACCAAATGGAGATTAGAGCAGATATGCGGGAACAGATATACAATGATACTGAGGAATCAAGCTGCTATTGAAATCAGATTAAGTGAAGGCTGCATACAAAACTGGAACCATATAGGTCACTTTGGGGAAGTTAGCGAAAAGTCTAAGTTATGCAAAAAACCCAGCAGAAGTGCTAAAAAAATCAAGCAGTCAAATTTTAAAAAGACATAAAAGCAGACAATAACTCATTCAAGTCCTGTCAGCTTCGACTCATTTAATTGGAAAACCTCCCAGACACTAACTGAAAGTGTATCCCTTCCTAACATAGGTGCTGCAGCAAAATGACATTTGGGAGCTGCCAAACACAAAAATTGCTATTCCTGCCATTGAAATATGCATGAGACCTTGTGTATACAAAGGCTCTTGTTAATCAGTGGGAAACCAGGGCCACTGCTTAACTAAATGGTTGCTATTGACGATCTTGTTTCACAAAGAAAATAGTTATGAGGAATTACAACCTTCAATATAAATTGTCTTAAGAAGGCAAACTGGTTGTTTGACTGGTATGAGTATAAAAGAAATGTTGTCTTCTAACAAAATTCTATCTCAAAACCTGCAGTTTTTAATCTGTTAGACTATAAAAATACATGGCCTGTATTTACTTGTTTTCCCAGACTTTTTTTCAGACAGAGTTACTTTTTTTTTTACTGTGGCAAAATATATATATTTCTTTCAAAACTTTTATTTAGAAGAGTAAAATATTAATTTTATTTTTGTTTTCACAGAAGCATCCCAACAGGGTATTCAGATCATCAGCAGTAAGTATATACTGCAGGTATAATATTTACTTATTTTCATAGGAATCCAAGATCTAGCAGCCATGAAGAGCAGGGAATTTCAGAGTGACTGCAACTGTTCCTAGGGAAGATAGACATAGAAGGTTGCCTATTGGAAACTTTAGTCTGTCTTGTAGGAACAGCAAAAGATGGTAGATCAACTCCTGCTAAAGACAACTTGGGTTCTGTCTTCATGAGAGCAGCTGAGAGGCTACAATGTTCTCCAGAAGATTTCTGCTTTGAAACCAAAAAAAATTTCTCAGTAAGGACTTTCTCTAGTGAATTCATAACTACTGGCAAGAATTTTGTTAGTATCATGATAAGGTATGTCATATGGACAGTATAATTTACTAATGAGAGATTACATCTTTGCAACTTTATTACCCTATCCTAATAACTGATCATTGAAATGGGTTAAAAAGTGAAAGAATTTAATATCAATGTATAATTTAGATACTTACCATTCACACTTAAACACTGGATAAGGTTATAGCACAACTCCCTAATATTAATTTCTGCAAAATATGAGTTATCTCCCCAAGGCACTTTAGCCATTTTTTGCTTTATGCTTTTGTTTATGTTGTAGTTATAGTTCCTGTCATATCATCCCAAATTTTTCAAGCTGGGTAAATGTTCTGAAAATTCACATGTAAAAATATTTAACTCCTTCACATTTGATTTACAGATGTTAGATTTTTTGTTTTGTTTTGTTTTTTTTACAACAAATCCAAACCCCAAACATAATGAGGACTTAATTTGGCTAATGAAAAAAAAAAGAGCTGTGATAAATCTGATGTACTTTGTTGGAAATATTGATAAAGTTTAGTGGGGAACAGGCACATACATTCTGGGGCTTTTCTGAGAATCATCTCAGTGAGAAAAGCCCAAGGTGGACTTTCCCACCTGTACCCAGGTCTCCAATTCCCAGAAGGCGCTCTCACCTCAGACCCTTGGATCAAATGAACCATTTGGCAAATTCCCCACCTTCTCATGCCCAACTAACCCACACCATGAACACCCTGGGATCTAGTGGTGTTTGTAGCCTTCTTAAATCTCTGAGTCCTGAATGATCGGGATCCCTATGGACACAGATTTCCCTCTGCCATGCGTCCTACGTGCCATTTCTCTGGGTGTCTTGGATAGCCCAGAGCATCCCAAGCAGCACTAGGTACTTATGTGCAGGTGACAGAGCCTTGCCCATGATCCAGTCTCACATTCACACTGAATCCCTCTGCAAGGAGGATGGAGAGGACACAGAGCTGTGCTCAGTTCACGTATCTCCATACCAGACCTGACTGAGCAGATGGGCACCCTGCTCTCAAGGGGGAACACTCAAAAGGAAATAAGTCATCTATGTGGTGTTTTGGAGCTTGTAGGCCTTGGCCAGTGGATGTCTGCAGAACCAGCTTGTAGTCTCAGGCCTGGGGATTTTCTGATGCCAAATTTTAAAGTCCAGGACAGTAATGGGAAAGTTCTTCACAATTTGTATAGGAAATGGTCAACTCAGACACCTCCAGATGCTGAGAAAAGCTGGTGATAGACAGGTGGATACAGGGTTTGCTGACAATCTAATACTTCTTGTAGTCTTGTCACTGGGCCCTCACCAGAAATATTAACTGTTTTTTCAGAAAAACAACCCAAGGAGTCATGAATACACTTGTTTCAAGGTGGGTCTATGTTGCCTGCAAACCCCAGTGTCAATATTTATGCAGCAGGACCAGAAGAGGAGCTCACTGCAGGGTGAAAGCCAGATCACTAGGGTAAGTGCTACAACCATACATCCACCAGCACAACCTTGAGTGGACATGGACCACAGACACAGGCTGATGGATGTCTTTAGGACTGGAGAAATGCTGAAGTGTGTCCCCAGCTCCCAACAGGCCCATGTCAGTGGAAGTCTTTGCATGCATCTCTGTGCCTGTGGATCAACCACACCCTAATGATGAAAACAGCAGGAGAAAGTTTCCAGGGTCCACCACTGCAGAGAAACAGAGAATTCCTTCGGGAAACACCAGTTTCCAGACACTGAAATTGGTCTCAGAAATCCCAGCACAGACACAGCCTGCTTGTACAGAGATGTGAAGCTGGGTCAGGGTGCCGGTGCTGTCTATGTGTGTAATGCTTCACTGAAAAAGCCCTGCAGCACTCCTGCATGGGTATAGTTCAAGTATTCCTATTGATGCTGGCGTTCATCCATCATTGGATCATGAATATTGTCAGAAAGGTTTCTTGAAAGGTGTTCCCAGGGTGCTACCCCAGTTTTCCTGTTGTGTAAACTGCTGCCCTATCACAGCTCCCAATTCCCTCAGGAATTTTGAGGGAAGTCAAAAGACAATCCTGAAAAACTGAAACATTTTAAGTGCTTCATCAGGCACTTTGTAGTGTGATTACAACTTCTTTGTCTTGCTCATGGTTGTATTTGTATACAAAAAAAAATGCCAGGAAGGTTGAAGGTGTTTAACTCAGCTTTGCACCAACAAACAGCCCTTCGGATATTTGTGAGACTATCTTAGAGTCACAGAAAAACTTGTGGTAAAGCACAAGACTAATACTGGCACTCAGGTGGTAAAGTCCACAGGTTTGCTGCAAAACAGGAGTATTTCATATGAAAATCTGGTACAAGCTCTGTGACCACAGAGAAATAGTACCAGGTACATTGGGAAAGCTGTATGGAGAAAACAGTTTTATTTGAGAGTCTAGTGGCTGGAACCATTTCTACAAGAGGGAAAATAAGGATCCCTGACTCTCAAGAAGTCTTTCTGTATTTTATTTGCATGTCTTTTAATGCCAAATGCAGATATATTTTTGACAACAAAGACAAGCCTCAGCCCAGTGGTCCAGCCAATAGATGTGACAGGTATTGTGTCACATTCCTAACCAGCAAAATCATATTTTGAATCACATTGATGAAGTGATAAAACATGCATATCTGGATGCCTCAATCTGAAAATGGAGTTGAGTTTACTTCCTAGAGGAGAGGTCTACAAACCAGCCTATTACATAAAATGTATGCCTTTTTTTCATGCCAGTTTTTAAAAGAAAATGGTATAGAAGCTGGTAGGGAGTTTAATTTTTGTGAAATAGTAAGCAGCCTTTGAAAACTTGTCACAAGCTGTAGGAGAACTGGTGATGTCAGAAATTTATGCAGTAGTCACAACACAGAGATTAGGACAAGGATTCTGTGGGGAATGGATGACTAAAAGGCAAAGAGGGGAAAAGAGGCTGACAAAAATAAAGTTAGGGAAGGGTCATAGGGTTATGGATAAGTACACTGAAAGAAAGAAACTAGAGGCCTGAAAATAGCCATGCAGGAAATCTACTTTTAGGGTGTGAAGCCCAAGCAAGTAGATTTAGATTATATAAAGACAGAGATTGAGGCTGAGGTGGGGTATGCAGAAGGCAGGAATGAGGTGTATCTGAGCAGAAATGATCACACAGGTGTGAGAAAGGCAGATACAGTTCTGCACACTCCTCTCCAGAGCTGGGAGTGGAGCTCAAGGCTCCTGGCATTGAACACTCCTCCAGTGCTCTCTGGTCGCTCAGTGGGAAACTCTGCCATCCTATATTCTGCTTAGCCCCATAAAAAGGATCCCCTGTTACTGCTGTCAGCTGCTCCCTGAGCTGGAGGGGTGGAGCTCTCTGAAATGATTCCTAAAGCTTTATCCTGCAGGATGCTGGTTCTCTGAATAACATTATTCTGGATTTTGGAAGTAAAACATAAGCAACACTCATGCTGGTGTTGTTTTTCTGTTGAATACTTGACCGTGGAATTTTAATTTTCTTTTTTTCTTTTGGTGTGCAATAAATATCATATGGATGTAATTACTGTCTATGGAGTTAATAATTGCCTTGCATATCCAAGAAAGTCAATTTACTCAAGAAAAGGTCAGAAAACAGACTGTAGGATTATTCCTTCTGCCTTCTGACTTTGAACAGAAAACACTGTAAGATATCTGTAGATCTCATTAAGCTTCTAAATTCAAATCTACATTTTTAAAAAGATGAATTTTCGCACCAAGGCTCTGAATTTTTTAATTAACCTGCACACACATGCACATAGAGAAGAGGATGGCAATATTTACCAAAATCAATGTGATAACAATTCAATCTCTATTTCTATTATAAAACTGCTTCCCCTACTCCAGACACCAATAAACCTCTGCTGACCAATTTTTCCATCTAAATGCTACATGGGGACAAATCTTCTTTTTTCCTAACAATAAATAAGAACAGTTTTAAGAGGGCTCCAAAAAGTCAACTGGCAAATTAAGACAATCCTTATTGACTTGTACTGATTGCTTTCTTTCGGATAATAAGTGAGAATAATGTGGGAAAAAAAATAAAAACAAAATAAAGTCGTACCTTAATAACTTTACAGGGCAAAAGCTGTATGGAGACAGTTCTTTGGGACTTAAGGACACTCAATATTTCATAGGGCTACCAGACTTAACAAGTCAGAGGCTGTTATTTTGACATGGGGAAATTCGTTGGTTTCTACACAGGGATACTCTTGCTTTCTTTGCTTAACAGGACAGATTACTTTTATTTTGACATGGGGATACTGCTTTATTCCTACCTCCTGCCCAGCCCCTGCTTTGCTATGCCTTTCACTTCCCAGGCTCTCACTGCTCAGAGCCACCATCCAAGCTGTCAGGTTGCCCATGCACTTTTAAGTGCTGCAGGGAGCCACCTGGCCAGGAGCAAAATGCCAAGGAGAGGGAAGACAAAGCAGCAGCCTAAGTGAGGAAAATGGTAGAGCCAGTTTGTTGACAGGGGTCCTCTGCTCACTGTCCTCAATCAAAACCCCATAACTTCAGTCACACATAAAATCCTTCTCTTTGACAGCTCAAACCTTGGCAGCCAAAGCACACGTGACACTTTCTCCATGGCCATTGTGATGATACTGCACTGTTCCTCTTCTGCCAATAAGGACACAATCACAGAATCATTTATGTTGGAAAAGACCTCCAGATCATTGAGTGTGTCCTTTGGCTGATCTCTGCCTTATCAACTAGACCATAGCACTAAGTGCCATGTCCAATCATTTCTTGAAAACCTCCAGGGAGGGTAAAACAAAGAAGAAGAAGTGGACATAGCCAGAGCATGAAGCTTTGGAGTGATAAGACAGAAAGATAGATATTTGGATAGAGATAACATCTTTCCCTTCTTCCTCAAACCTCAGGGATGTCACCGGGGGGGAGTAGGATGTGACCAGCCCAGTGACAGCAGGCTGGCCCCACCTGTGGGACTGCTGTCAGCACAGACTTGGCCTTGCTGATATCCTCTGTTTGACATGCACAGCTCTGTCCTTCCCACCACATCCCCCGTGGATGGCACTGGCCTCCCCTCTCAGCCACAGTCATGGAGAAGGCTTTGTCAATCTCCCCTGCCCCTGGACAGGTACAATCCATGCTCCTAGCACATGCCGTGGGAAATGGGAGTAAATAGGGACAAGAGAGGAAGACTGCAAAACCCTAGCTAGTTTTCCATCTGTAGAAAATTTACATTTTCCTAATAACCGCTTCTGGGAATCTTCTGAGCCTCAGCTTGACCTTGGTCTCTGAGCTATTAGTCAGCAGCCCAAACAGCTTTGCTGCTTTAGTCAGCTTTAGACACACTCAAGGAGGGAAGCCTCGTCACCTTCAGGAAGAGCAGAAACTCAGCTGCAGATTTGGAAATACCAGTATTAGCCTTAGGCGCCTAAAGAGCTGTGGGGAAATGATCCTCAATTGCTGCTATTTCCTCATAATAACAAATACTGCTGCAGCTTCACCCATGGTCACATGGAATGGCTGTTACTGCAATGAACACACTCGCAAGGGAGTTGTGGATTACCAGTGACTTTATAGAGGCATCTCTAATAACTACAGCCCAGTTTTCAAAGCTAGAGGAAAGAAAATATCCATTTCATGGTAGCATTTGGTCATTCATGAAGATATAATTCTTTCGTTTGTTTTGAGATCTTTGTCATGAAAATCATAACACGCACTTTTCTTGCCTTAATGGCATACCATGAAATTATTTTTGGTTTTTTGTGGAGGATTAGGTTAAAGACCTGCTATATATGGAATTTAAGTTATATTATTATGATGATGTTAAATTTGATAACAAAGCAGATATAAAATGAAATAGCAGAGTTTGCAATAGAAAACAAATCAGGTTTAATTGCACTTCAGTTCCTTAGAGTCAGAACAGCAAAGTAATAAGGCATTTATGGTTTAGCCAAGGGAATTCGCAGTTCATGATAAAACAGCAGCTTTATCTCTTCTTATCTCTTGGTTCTTCAGAGTTTGAATCCCATTGCTAGTGAACTTGGATCTATCTTTGGAGCTTCAATACATATTTTACGTAAATAAGCTGTGTGTCAGTGAAGAAATTACTGTGGAGTACTGTGCAATGCGATCAAAAAGGCTCCATTTCTTCCCGGAAATATAGTGTGGCATGGAAATAGCAGTACACTTCAAAACAGATTCCAAGTGGCTTAGAAAATCATACCATGTGAGTTCCTTTTTGCATCTTAACTGAATGTTAATGAATTTAAGTGTCCACTCTGATTCCTTTATGATTGTTCCAGCACTATATACTCTTCATCAAGACCTAGTTGTAAAATCAACTGTGTATTTATAATTTATCAGAGTACTGAGTGAACTAGATTTCCCTATCCGAGGAAGTGCAGAGTGCCTTCAATCCATTACCTCAGTGGGAGTAGTGGGAATTCAGTTCATCGCTGTATCTTGTTCTTAATGCAATCTACTTGAATTTGTGTTGTTGTTTGCTTTACAGGAATAAGATAAGCTTCTAAATTCTTGCTCAAACACAGAAGAATGATAATTTTTGCTAATATCCCTGCTAATAGGAGTGGTGAAGTAGAAGAACCTAATATGAAGTCAGACAGTTGCACTTTCATAAATCATTAATGTAGTAAGCAGCTGGTGGTGCAAAAGTAATAGCACCCTCACTGCTACCCAGCTGATAAAAACATTTTGTCTTCTATGCTGAATTTCACCCCACCCCTCATATAGTAAAATATCTACCCAGAGTGAAAAAGGCAAAGAGAAATAGAACAGCCCTAGAACATACAGTTAAAAAGTCAATAATTAATTAATTCTTATTCCCTGATATCTTTTATTGGAATACAGAGCCTGAGTTGATGCATTCAGTCGAAACACACTTTACAGGGTGAGACAGGATGGGGGTGGAGTGACCTGTGAGAAGTTCTTGCCATTCACGTTGTTCCTGCAAGCACAATGACTCTCAGGTGACAGGTGCTCACCGACTCCTGCGCAGCCCCTAGAGAGTCTGCACCATCTAGACTTTATGAGCATCACACAGCCAACACGCCTGTACTTTCAGGCTGAACGTAAGACTCAGTGAACTCCAGTGTCAGCAGCAAGAATGTAAAAATAAATTTCTGGTGTTCCGTGCGGCTATGGAGCATGAAGTGCATGTTCAGCATCTAAAGGTGGGATTAGAAGGGGACAGCCCTCACCTCCCTTTTCTGTGCTTGCTTCCTGATGGCAGAGCCTTGGAAAACTGCACGTTTGGAAAGACAGTGGAGAGACAATTAGCCATGGAATATAACAGCCAGAAAAAGAGATAGAAAAGAAAGGTGCGTAAGTACCAGAAATACATAAACAGCCAATTATTTGTTAAATGAAACAAGATAGCAGCAAATTTTTGTCTTTCTATTTTGTTGTACATCTCCAGAAAGCCCCAGCAAGACACTGAGACAATTCATTCTTCCTTGTTTGTTTGAAATGGTTCTTAATTTCATTTAAACATAGATTTTTGCCTGGAAAAATATGCTACTCTCAGGATATGAGAGCTCCAGATACAAGGATTGGCCAGAAGGAACTTTATAAGGAAACTTCTTGGAGTTACAGCAAATATTGCTGATTTAGATGTCTTCTACTCTTCCTCAGGGACCTGACCCTTTTATGAAAATTAAAAGGCTTTTGTCTGTGTGAAAAACCCTGACATGCAGAAAGGCAGTGAATAGATGACCCAAAGTCGTAGCCACCATCTCTTCTAATTGTGGCTGTGTATCAAATGCAAGGAAAATGCACATAATCTGATCGTGCTGTGATCAATGAAAAATCACTGTAAACCAGCAGGCAACAATAACAACTGCCCTTTCCTCCTTCCCAGGCTGTGCCTCCTTTCTTCCTGTGGTCTCACTTCCAGAAACTGCTGATTAAGAAAGCCCTCAAAATATCATGACCCAAGCAAAGAGGGGGAGGACAGGGAAGGAAAAGAACAGATGATATTTATGATTAAGAATCTCAATCACTCTAACATAAATGATGAACTTAAGATCATTGGCAATAGAAATACTCGACTTAACAGATGGTAGGCAGCTCCTATCAGAGGAAACAATTTTGAGCATGAGCTTATTTGAATGGTTCAGATCTGTATAAATTAACATGTTTTAAATCTGTGCATATATTCAGATTGATTTCAGAATAATCTTTTAGAGGTTTTAAGATCCTCTAAGTGAAAAAAATATTGTCAGAAATTGATTCCAAAGTTTCAGGTGCTTATAGGTAAGAAAAAATGAATGTTCTATTAGCTATCTTCAGAAAGCAAACGTTTCGTAATGCAAGCTCTGCTCCTGGTGCTCATGATCTTAAGTGTGTTTCTTATGGAAATTCTTTTAAGTAATTCCTAGGGCTAAACATCTGCCTATAAAAAATTTTATTAGATAAATAATTTGAACTTGCAGTAATTGCCCTGTTTGACGATCTTGCTGTAAAAAAGTAATAATTAAAAAAAATTTGCAACAAAGATTCTCTACACTAACACTTTTCTTTAAATTTTCATAGTACCATGGTTTGCTGTGTGTTTGTGACAGGACATCAGTTCAGTAAAAGAAAGTGTTATGAACACCCAAATAATTCTTAACACTAGCATGTGCCTCAGTACAATCGCTCATGGGAGCTGTAAACAAGTGCTGTGTATTACAATGACATTTGCAACAGAAGTGTGAGCAGTGAGTTCCCATATATTATGGTGCAAATGGTGGGCTATTCCTGTGAGATAAAGTGAATGGAATTCAATACGGGTAGAAGAGCAGGAATATGATTTATTAGCAAGAAAAATCTAAACTAGAGAATGGTACAAATCTACTTAATTCATCAAGTTTATAAGAAGTTTATAGGGTAGGGCTGACACAATGGTGAGGCCTATTCTCCACTGCTTTACACTGTGTACAAACACAGCTGAAAAATTCCATAGAATTAAATACACAGTGCAAAAGCAGAGTGAAAATACCTGCCAAAATCCCTGATGTCAAAGAGTTGTCTCATTTCAGCACATCATACCTCATTTCAGACCTATTTGAAAAATACAACTTTATTAAGTTTGTGCCCTGTTCTGGCCCTCTGCTTATCTGTGAACCTTTTCATGGAGTACATTTCCAACTGCTCTGATGTCTATTTCTGCTGCTAAAACCTCACAAATACTCATTTTTCTGTTATCTTTGCCAAGGTCAAAACAGCTTGGGCTAGGTATGACAGCAGGAAAAGTGGCGTTCTGCCTGTATTTTGACATCAAAGAACCTTTTTGTTTATGAAAATAGTCTCTTATTTCAAGGTAACTCATACTAATTGCAGGTGATGGTCCAAATTCTCTGCTGGCCTAAGACATTCCAGTTCCATCAGCTTCAAGGCATTTGTGAGCCCATCTATCAGTCACGCATTTCTGAAGAAGCTATTGTGAGTTAGTGACAGTGTTGATTTACAGCAAGTGCTTTACCCTTCAATAGCTGCATCTGTAGCCACCTTATTTCAACCACACTCTGGTTACTTTGAAATGTAACTTTACATTTGTAAAATCAAATTGCAAGCAAATTTGTCAAGCAAATTGTAAATTTGTGTAAAGATTCCAGGTCCCTCACAAAAGACTAAATACTTTTCATGTAGGTCTCCACTAAAATTGAATCAGATGTTGTACCCAGCTGTAGCAGGGATCCACACTGGCCAGTGTGAATAGCATGAGAAGAAAGTAGGTGGTTGTGGCTTGACCTTATATGAGCCAGGTATGAAATAACCTTTCTTTTTCTTAAGAGCATGAACAATGAAAGGCATCTAAAGACTTCAGTGGTTCAAAAGACAGATTGATCAGAGTGAAAAAAACCCCAGCAAAACAAGGTAATATAGATATTGCTCCCTACCATGCCCTTTCAAGAGGCATCTTCCAATTTGGCTTTAGAGTCCTGTGATTTTCAGTAGCTTTCTGGGCTATTGTAACTCCCCAGGAAAACCAGAGGCATTGCTTTTGGCCTGTATTCTGCTCTACAAACCAGCCCTTTGTTCCTCTTGGGAGCCCATGTGTTGTCCCACTGCAGCCATCCCTTGCTGAGAGTATCTCTAGCTCCTCTATTGCCCCATGCAGCACTCTGGGAGCTGCTCCTAGCCAAGCCTATCCATCTGCTCATGGGGAAGGCTAGACCAGGCTCCTCTTCCTTGTGCTACCAACTTCTGAACCCTCTGTCCTGCACTCAGGACAATATAAGCAGTCCTCCTACCTCCTCATTGCCTAGTTACACCTCCTAGCAGGACATAATAGGTGGAATATTTACAGTAAACTGTGCCCAAAACAGTTCTGCCATCTGTCACAGTTGTGAATAATGAGTTCTTCATACTTCCACAGAGCTATGCATTCAACAATCTCCCCATAATTGCAGATAATAAATATGGACACCTAGCATTTCACTAATGTCTGTTTTAGTCCCAGTTAACAGATGGGTAAAATAGGGTGTGAAGCTATTAAAGGTAGATTTTTACCTCACCTGATGACAGCTATCTAAATATAAGGCATCTTGTCTATTCTACTCAGATAGGTTCTGTCTTTGGCCTATAGAAAGAGACAGGCACCTCCAGAGGGCCTTATTTATCACACATTTTCTGGACTCCAACCTTTGGAATTAACTGTCCTCTGGAAATTCCTGTCTGTATTCTTTGACTGCACAAGGAGACCTGATAACCAATCCTGCAATGAAACAGCTCCCTTTTAGATGTCTAAAATTAGATGAGATTATTTCATAGAACAGCTGCCATTAGGGATTTAAGTAGTGAGCTGAACCAACTCCACAATTCTGGCCTCAAAGGCCAAGTGGGATGGCCGCACCACCTTACCTGGAGGGAATATGGGAAGAGGGCAGATTTCAGCCACCAAAACCCTGGGGAACACTCAGGGATGAAATGACATGTATTGTGAGGAGATCACACTTGGAATAGCTGCTGACAGCTGACCATGAAATCCAGTCTTTGGAAATTGGCATCTTCTTGGTGGGCAGTGGCAATAAAACTGAAGGGAGCAAATTAGAGAAGTGAAGCTAACAGGAACCATAGAGGACTAACAGAAGCACAGGAAAGGTTTCAGAGAATACCAAATCATCATTGAAAATCACTGAAAGCTTTTTATCTCGATATCAAATTGGTTTTGTAGATAGGATAGGTGGTTAGCAGAGTTGTTCAGATCAGTCCTTACACCTACTTACCTGGAGAGAGGCATGACCCAGCTGAGCTAATGCCAGACTAAAACTTGGAAGATTTGGCTTCCAGCTCTGTCAGTGACCTGAAACACAATTGCCACAACCAGATCCTCTTCCCCTTTCATGCTTCACTTTCCTGATTTATTGAGTGAGGGTATTTTTTCTGTAAGATTCCTTTATAAAATATTTCTGGTTGACTAAGTGGGAAATCTCACTTCCTGAGCTAAAGGTTATTAATTACATCTCTAATGCCATCTTTTGGACTCCCTTGAAAAAAATTTTCAATTTTACACTTTTTAGAAAGGGTAGAAACCTATAAATGTAGAGAAAATGAATTACTAAATACATACATCTATGTAAATACAGGGAAATATTATTACATACTAAAGTGGAGTTCAGGCACTGTCCAGGTGAATTAAACAGCAAATTCCCACTTGTACGTTTAGTGTTAAAATTGAGCCACTGTGAGTTGTGTGGTTTGCTTTCAGGGGTGACAAATGCTAAGGATAGCAATAGTTTGCCTTTTGATTTTAGTAGAATTAGAGGAATTTGATGGATAGGTGGAAAGAAATTTACTGCATTTGGCCCTGACTTCTCCCACATTCTCCCTCCAACAATCTGCAAATGTCCCTTGGCTGGTCTGTGCACAGATTTATCAAGCAGAGATTGAATGATGGGAGCATACCACTGATTATATTCTTGTAGTGGGTGTGTTGGTGTGTTTAGGCAGTTGCTATGGCTCCTAGTTTGTTCACCAAGTACATATTTCTCATCCTTCCCAGGAGCCTGTTTCAATAGGAACTTGCTAACAACAGCTTCACTCAGGCACTATGGTGTCTGGCCAGGAACATGCGACTCCTCGGAGCAGAATCCTTTCCCCACTGGGATCAGTGGAAGTTTTGCCATCAAGGGAAAAATCTTTACTCTTTGTTGTCAAGACTGATTTCTTCTAGTTGTATATTTCACCACAGTATTTTCAGACGTCTTTGCAAATGTGAGATAAGGGAAACACTTATTTTTGTGGAATCCTGTGATTAGTCTTGAAATTCTACTGTGATATGATTTATGACCATTAAGCTGAAGGATGATAAGTGTAGATGAGATATTAGGAAGAAGTTCTTTTCTGTAAATGTGGCAAGGCACTGGAACAGGTGGCCCAGAGAAGCTGTGGATGGCCATTCCTGCAGGTGTTCAAGGCCAGGCTGGATGGGTCTCTGAGCAACCTGGTCTAGTGGAGGGTTCCTTGCCCATGGCAGTGGGGTTAGAACTAGATGATCTTTGAAGGCCTTTCCAACCCAAACCATTTCATGATTCTGATTCTATCAGTTGCCATAAGGCAGAACAAAATACATATGAGTGACTGATTTGCATCTCCCAATTTTCAGGTTATTTTCTATAGGATTCTATTGCTGGTTTTACCTTGTTTATGCTGCCCTGGATTAACAAAGAAATAAATAGGAGGTCTATGTGGTCAGTTAGATACAAAGTTATAAACCCCATAGAAAGTATCAGAAAGATAAAAGTGTATTTTTTAATATAAGGGTTGAAAAAAATGGGAAGCCATGTGTTCCATCAAGAGTTTTTTCAGAAACCACCAGATCTTTTTTAATGAGGAATATCACTTATTTCTGCCATAATCCGTTATACTGACAGTAGGTAAGGCATATATGAGAGACTGAAAAATTGTTATCAACATGCTTTAATTGAAAATAAGCAGTAGAAATGTACAGCTTGTTACACACAGAAAGAAAAGTCATTATTGGAAGTATCTCTTCTCAGGTCCCAGATGTGCACCCATGTCTATGTGTTTGCTCCCTCTGAATGCTACAAAGCTATAGGAGTTGTAGCCACTAATACGGAGAAGACTCATCAGCTCACAGCAGACAGGACTCAAATTTTTTAGTCACCTATATGTAGGAATTTTTAAAATTTCCTTTCTCTTGATTCTAATCATTTTGGTGATGATAATCTTCAAAATTACAGTAACATTTAAAAGGAATTGCTTGGATTACAGGTCAATGAAATCTGAAAAATCTTCAGTTGACCCAATGAAGATGTCTATCTTATGGTGAAATCAACAGGTATCTAAGCTACACCAGGAGCTCAGACACATGGCTCATAATATTTTTTGTGATATGAAACAGCCTAACGAACCCAAGGTTCACCCAGGGCTGAAGGCTGTGGCAGAGAACATGAACAAAGCATGTGCCCACTGGAACTGCAGACGGAGACCAGCTGCTGCCTCTGAGAGTACCCCAAATAGCCACAGAACTCTGCTAATGGTCATTGAACTAGACTAAGGTTAAGAGTCTGGAGCTGAATTCCATCTTTAATGGGTGGCAATTTTATGGGAAAATATCACATATTCACAATTTGACCTCCTTATAAGAGCCAAGTTGTCTCCTCAGAATGTCAAGAAGATTGCCACATTTCCTTATAAATGAATCAAAAGTGCAAATTGCACAGACAATCACTGGAGTTTTAAACAGTTCTGAAAATCTTCCAAGAACCCACCAGGAGATGGAGAAAGTTGGATGAAATTTTTTTTAGAAACATACTTACATCTAACTTCATCTAAAAATGGTAAAATTGCCCTCATGCTGCAAAAACTGTTTAAGGAAAGTTTTGTATGGCAGTGTATATGGTTTGTATTCATCGTTGAGATGGAGTGGGTAGCTGTCTTGTGAGCTTGAGTGAAGTATTTATGGTACTAAGCCTTATAAAACTTTGTTTAATAAGGAATCTTGGCAGTTTTTAAACTTTAGGCAAATACGAGTATCAGTATAGAATATAAGATAAAGATTCAATTACTGTTAATGTATTTGGATTCTTTAAAATACATGGTGAAATTGATTCTGAAGCCATGGAATTCAGGGTGTTGAAAGCCTGGCTGTGGTAAGGAGTTTAGTATCCTCTGAGATATTAAATGGAAGCTAAAATTTCATCTGAAATAGAATTCATTTGGTCTAAGTTGCCATCAGGACAATTACTGTCCATTGACTCCAGTGCAGAAGTCCCAGAAAAACATGGTGGGATCCACTTCAGTGCTAACCTCTCTCCATACCTCTGCACCTGGCAGAGAGTGCCCTGGATGTGATGGGGAAATGAACATAAGGGAAAAAAATGTGCAAGATGGTTGACATTTAATGTATGGATTTTTAGAGATATACAAAATTTGAGGGTTTAGTGACCTACCCCTGCTGTCCAAGGGATGGGCCATACAATCCACTTTAACTATCTAGATAATCTAGAGGTTTGTAGAGAGATACTGCCCATGAAAAATGGCACTGGATACCAGACAGGGATAGTCCAAAAAACTGGAGACATCAGAAGCCTTCTCACCCCCTCTGTAACTTTGATTTCTGTTCCAGGCTGAAAATATTTTGTCTTTCACACAGTTGCCCAAGTGGGCTGTACTCCTGTCTTTTTAAGGCTGCCTGATAGCTGTGCTTATGCCATTTTTTATGATAGACCAATAATATTAAAGCAGTGCTCCAGGAAGGGGGCAACATGGATTTCCAATCCCCTTCAGATGGAGAGGGCTCAGACCAGTATTCCCAGAGGTTGCCCCACAGACCATATTACAGACCCTTCCTGTGGGGTGCAGTAGGAGGGAAAGAAGGTTTAAAGAGTATTTGCTTGGCCAGGCCTCAGCTGGGCATGCAAGATCCACATGGTTAAAAGAAAAACAGCCAAGAAAGAAAGAGCATAACTGCAAGATTTCTGTTCAAGTAACGGGCCCTGTGTTTCTGCTCCCTTGCCCCTGGATGATCACTCCAGCTGAAAGCCTGTTGTGCATAACTTGTGCAGGGATAGCAGCTTCTCTGAGGTTCCAAGTTAGCATGGACAGTGCATAACTCCAGGGCCTGGGAAGCTCTCGGGTTAGCCGCAAGGTGCCTATTGATTTTGAGCTGACAGGCATTATGCAGTGCTGCACTGCTGTCAAGGCAGAGATGTGTAAATTGCTTTTAAAGGCAATGGTAGCCAGGGTTGTAAAGGTATGCATCTAATTCTTTGTCATCAAAACTTGGTGTCATAGAAATCTTTTAACACCAGCATTTACTTTAATACCAAAAAAGGAGAAGCAATTGCAAAAGAGATCTTGCTAGATCTAGTGCAGGTAAACCAGCAGAAACAAAGAGAATCATGCAGTTTACTGCCTGGCAGGAAGAGAGCACACTGCAAACACTGTTTGCAAATATCGAACAAAGAGAAGTACAAAGGGGCATATCAATGAAGTCAAAGCAGCATCACAGAACATTGTATTAATTAATCACTCTCAGTATTATTACTCTTTTTGAAAAAAAAGACAAATTTTTAGAGTTCTCCAAGGGAACAACATCACATCAAATACCACAGAGCCACAGGGGCATTATATATATTAGATAAGGTGATGCAGATATTATCAGTCTCACACAGGTGCCACAGTCATGCTGATATACTGATCACAGTATGAGGAAAAGCTGACTAAATGGGATCCAAGTTCAGACAGTATCTTTCACTCAAGCCAGTTATCATAATGCAAATCTGCCATAAAGGCTACTTAAAATACATGGTAAGAATGCTATCAGTTTGTTAGAAACTTGGCAATAGGAGGGTAGTTTTTCAACAGAGCATCAGCAAATGACTGACACAATGCACAGAAAATATGTATTAGATCCTGTAGGACAAAAGAATGCTATTCCACAGTGCGTGGAAGCTGTCTTTCTCCAATGTGGGGAAGTGTTACTACATTCATCATTGGCTCCTGTTGTCAGCAGCAACTACATCTGTCTTAGCAACTCAAGATATTATTAGGTAAACTATGAACACCCTCAGGGCCTGTAGGCTCTCGGGGCATCAATATATCTGTCACTTTTCAAAATCATCAATTACACATATAGAACTGACTCTTCTCAATGTCACAGCAGGAAACTTGACAGCAGCTGCTCAGTGCTGGCTGCAGAGTTCCCATTGCACAAGTCACTCCAGGTCACCTTCCTAACTCAGTGGGGCAACTCACCTTTCTCAGCCACTAGAGTTGCTGCTGCAAAAGCTCTCCCTAACTGGCTCCATGTAACCCCAGTGAGATGGTGATGTTGCCCATGGTTTCATGTTTGCTCCCAGAGGTAAAATATAATGGAGACCAAAAGGTGCAGGCAGGCAGGACTCTGTGCCTACCACAGCTCAGATGCAGCCAAGTGTGGCAACAGGTACGCTCAGCACAAAGCTCCTTACCACTCACTCACAAGCAGCATCCTCACAACAGCAGCCCCATACCTCAGACATATTACCTCAGACATATTAGCACCTTCAGTACCAAAAGAAACTAAAGGGACAAGTTGCAGTCCATCCTTGGGAACCTGCTGAGGTCAGCGCACCACACGCAGCAAGGGTCCTCCTCATCCTGCCTGGTCTTTCTGCTGTAGCTACTATGGGCTACCTGCAGCTCCTTACAGCTTTGCAGTCCTCCAGCTCCATAGCCAGATCCCAGCTCCCAGGGAAGGAGCTGGAGTCTGACTATGGAGGTCGTCATGGTGATGACTGTGGTGAGCAAACCACTGCTACAGTCTGACTGCAGCGTGTAGATGACATGGAGAGAGAGCTCCCTTTCTTTGGAGAGTCTGTCATTGCAGAAAATGTTTTGTGACAACTACCTTGTCTGCAAGGGCTGGCTTATCTGCTTGCTATCAGAAGGCTTTTGGGGTGCCTCTGGAGGCATATGCACAATGATGGTGGCAAACAGTATAGATATTCCCCCTTTAGGCAGTTTCCTCGCCAGTGAAGATCATTACAGACAACATTTACTGCTCTTAGTAAGCCCAGCAAATGACGTCAATTAAAAGTGTAGATTTTCAAAGGAGTAGTGGGATCCTCAATGATTTCTGTAAACGTACATCATGCAGCTGATGAAGGAGACTGCAATATTTTCCAACTTGGAGAAGGTTCCAAGTACCGCTGGACTTGATAAGAAAATCTTTGCCTTCGTGTCAGTCAGGCTAACTCCATAATGCTTATTGGATACTATGGTGGGAATATTACAGGAGAATAAGATGCAACTTCAATTACTGGATTGGTTTTTGTATAAATGCATTATTTCAAAATCTAATCTGGCTTCTTATACTTGACTAGTAGACACAGTGTTGCCATGATATTAAATAGGCAATAAAGACAAAACTTATATGTAGGAAGGCAAATTGAGACCTGGCATTGTCTCACTGATTCCTTCGTATTCATAGGGAAACATGAATTTGTGCTCATATGCAAACACAGGCAATGAGGTGAAAGCTTCAGTGGTTCTCTGTTGTGCAGTAAAGAGGCTGTCGTGGACAAGATGAGATTCTCTAAATGACTGGACTGTCTGTTATGATGGCTGTAGAATTGAAATTTAGTTTCCTATATTTTTTTCTTTTGTCACTGGACCTCATTCTGTTCTCAGCCATGCTGGTATAAAACAGTGTTATTGAAGCCATATTGGAGCATAACTGTTGCGGTGTGCTGTTGGCCAGATTTCTGTTTTTCTCATGGCCAGGCACTGCTGCCCCCTCTCCCCCCACCAGTATCTGTTTTCCCCCCTTTGGAGAAAGCTCTGTATTGCATAATCCTATACAAAGCCCGCCAAATTCAAACCTAGCACTCCTCCCCTATTGGATGTTGTAACTTCCCCCACCGCCTTGTGTCTGTATTTATGTAACTGTAACACGCTGTGCCAGTGCTTCCCCCAGCACAACCCCAGTGCCGAATAAACCATCTGGGAAAGCCCCTCCACTTCATCTCTCCTTCTTCGGCGTGCCTGTACCATCGGTGGACTAGGTGAACCCCTACAGGAACTTCTCCAGCCCTCCCGTGCCTTCGGAGCAGCCCGGCAGCCCCGGACGCCAGGTGCCCCTACTGACTGCACCGCAGCACATAACATCAGCACAAATAAAAAGAGTGAGGCTTCTTGCTTGCAAGAAGTACTTATTCTCAATATATACTAGAATTAAGGAAAATAATAGATGTTAAAAGATAAATTTGAAATTCAGTTACACATTTGAAAATTATTAATTACTACATTCAGTATAAAATATTGAAAATATAATTATCCTTCCTGAACAGTAAGACCAAAAGATATTTCAGCTGTCTGTGAAAACCAGGACACAGAGCCCACTTATAGAAATTACCTTACTATCTTGCACCTTTTGCATAGCAAGACATTTATATTGTTGAAATACACACAGCAGGCATGCATTAATTAGTGTGTTGATTGTTATTAATACTGATAGGCTGGTTGCTGAGCTAGATTAGCATACATTCATATCAGCAGGAACTGCTCTAAAAAAAATCACAAACTAGAAACTGTAAACTAGCATCTGATTTAATCCTGGATGAGGTGCTTAAAATTAGAGACATCCCAGAAATCTCTGTTTATCAGGGTCAACCTTGTCCAATGTCCTTCAAATTCTTTCCGTGTGCTAATCTATAGTTCTGAAATCAATCCATATGCTGCGGGTTTAATTAATTAATTTTTTTAAATATAATTATGGTCAATTTTTAAATGAGAGCTTAGAGAATTTAACTCTTTTAAATTCAAGGAATCCCACAGAAAATCCATTAAATTTTATAGTCTCCTCATTTGCCTTACATTTTTAGGCATGTTCTTCCCTAGTTTTTTCCCCAAATTAGTTCAAAGTCTTTGCAGAATCCTCTTCCAACAGTTGCATTAGTACAGATGAAGTAAAACCTTGGTTAGATCAGCATTGTCATAAAATCGTGATCTGTGTCAGCAAAAGGTTCTCCCTGGGTGGGCACATGCACAGATTGTCTTAATCACTTTCCTTCATGAAACTGTGGGGTTTACAGTTTCTTTTGCGCAGTGAAAAGATGAGTTGGGTATTAATAAGGGATTTCACAGGAATAATAGCACACTTGTCTTGACTTCCAGAGCCAGAGATGTACAATATGTGAGGGTGAGAAACCAGACTTCAGTGAATTATTTCATATGGGCACTTTTTCAAATTCAGAAGCTGATGGAAACTGACTGCTCAAAATCTCCTCAGATCTGGTCTTTTAGACTTCTATAGTCAAGTATACCCTAGACTGAAATGTTGTGTGATTGAACATATTGCAGATAGCATCCACCAGAAAATAAATCTAAGTAATATGGTCCTGAAATTATCTGACCTGGATAGAACCATGTTCATAACTTTTAGAGACCAACATTTATATAAAACCTACCAAATGAATAGTGATCTGTAAATACAACCTTTCTCAATCTCTTGAACTAAAGTCAACTTCAAATGTTGTGATGTCTTTAGCAAAAGGAGTGTTATAACCACATTTACATTCCTTCTTTGAGAGGATACATCACCAGGGAGTATGTAATAATTCAAAATCTCCCGATTTTCAATGCCTGCTTGCAATCACCTGGAAGGAGTGCTGGTATAGTCATGCATTCAGAAGGGTCTACAACTGCAATACATAGTGGTAAAAATCTTCCTCATCTCAGCACATCTTACAAGTGTCCAAAGATGTTACTGTATTTAATTGTTTTATGTTGGGCATATGTTCTGTATTTAATTATTTTATGTTGGTTTTCCTAGTCAGTTTGGTTAATTTGGTTGAAGATAACTTAGAGTTTTCTCTGTCCTGCTGCAAAGCATCACAGAGTACATTACTCTTTTGCATTTACTGTAATGGCTTCCTTGCTGGCCTCAGCTTTTCCTTAGATGCTACCTAGACTTACTCCTGGTGTTCACACAGCTAAATAAAAGAGGACTGAGAGCTGATGGGGCTCTCACTTTAATAATGTGGGACTGTCTTACATCATCAATGCTCAGTCTAAGATTCCCTTACAGTAAATATCTCAGACAGAGAGAGGAGATGTGAGCAAAAACTGAGCAGGGAAGAGAGCTAACAAACAGAGTTGTCAGGGCAGTCCTCCCTCATTTGCCAATCTAGAGTTACAAATCAATGACATTTACAGTCCTGCATAGGGTATTGTGCTATTTTTGTATTGGTATACTATAATGTGCAATCTACCTAAAAAGGTTGTTACGAGGTCTAATCGGTGGGCTAAACATGTGTTAACTTCCAGGATGTCTTATTCTGGGGATGGGTGCATTTCAAAGTGACTCATACAGACATACTAAAACACATCAGGTCTGTATCAAAACAGAGGCAGACACTGTTACAGAGAATGAGGGAGACACCTGTATTGGTTTTACCTGTCTCAGTTTATGTGCTTGATACTTTTTTTGTTTGAGTGCATGAATTTAAATCTGGAGCATCTCTTAGGAGGAGCATTTCCTTTACTCAAATAGAAGTTATTGAACTCACTACAAGGATAAATGGGTGAAATTAAAGGGCCTCTGATATATATAAGATGAGAATAGTGCTTCTAATAGTCCCTTCTGGGCTTAAACTTTATGAATCTATGTTTCATTTCCTGCTTGCTCAGTGATAGAGATAAGATATCTCCGGGGCAAATACCAAGAGTCCTTCAGAGAACAATGGCTAGGCTATTAATCTCAAAGTGCCCACCTGCCTGGTTCAGGCTAAGGTTAACAAGCTTATTGTCCCACTTCTATGGCTTGAGATCAGAGGACACTAATCTGTTTTAAAATCTTTCTAGAGAGAAGTGGAGAACAAAGAGACCTGGGGGAAAGCAACATGGGGGGACAAAGAAATCAGGGGAAGGCAACATGGGGTGACTGTGAGACAGTAACTGTAAGAGATCATTCAAAACATCATCAAAAGCCTAACCAAACAAAACATAATAAAACCTAGAAAATAAACTCAGGTGAGGGTAAACCTCAGTGCTAGTCTCATTGTGTTCCCCACTTAGTTAAACCAGCAGATAACAAGTACTAAACTGTACTCTCGAAGGTTGTTTGGGATCACTGTTAGCAGCTGCTGCTGGCAGCTTTGAAAGGATAATTATATCCTGAGACCAAGCCCATTTAGATCAGTCAGAAACCAGAAACCAGCACCAGTAAAAGAGACTTTGGAACAGTTAGTACAGGAGTGACTGAACTGCAGGCTTTTGGTGAGGACTCCTAGAGCCAGTGTGACCCAAGCTTGTCAATCTGTACTTGAGACGCTGAAAGGCTGTAAAGAACATACAGACGTGTTTTAGCCATGCCTTCCCAAGTCGTAGTGAATGGCTGATCAACATGTTCAGAGTCTTCCTAACCTGTTCCCTGTCACCGTGACTCACAATGCTTTGCAACTGTACTGCTTAGCAGCACACCTTCTCCTACTTCGGGTGTTGTGTCCATTTGAAATTACTAAGGTATTTGCTACCACAGCTAAGGCATAAACGTGGAAATCAGGAGGCGAGGTTCAGTCTGCATCTTTGCCAGAAGAGTGTCCATGACGTGGTGTGATGTCTGCCACCAAGACCCTGGCTCCTCATAAATAGAAACATATTTGTAATACTCAAGTTAAATATCAAAGATTTATAGGATGTCCAAGGTATGTAGACTAGCTGGTGTACATACTGAGCAGTAACATGGCATTCAGCATAGATTATAAATCTTGCCCTAGTCTCTGCCTTGTTGTAGTTGCTGATCAAATTCAACTGATCTCAGGATATGTTAATTTTTCTATGTCATTTATACCTGGTTAAGCTACCATCAGCTTGTCCTCATTAGCAACAACATACTCTAACAGAAACCACCCCCTACGCCTCCTTTGATTTCACACGTGGTCCTCACAGTCCTCTGGGTAGTCTTTCCAGGCAATATTCTCTCTTCCTGATTGGTTTTTGCTTATAATGAGGTTGTGTCTCTTCCAATAAAGAATTACACAGGTCCTATACTGCTGCAATGCTGCTGGTGGGGGCACTGGGCGTCTGCCTGCGGTTCTAGGGGCTGCCGAGCTGCTTTGGGGGTGTGGGAGGGCTGGCGAAGGTCCAGCAGGGTTTCACCTAGTCCACCAATGTTACAGGTGCGCTGAGGAAAGAGAGACAAGCGGAGGGGCTTCCCAGATGTTTTTTTCAGGCACCAGGATCATGCCAGGGAAGCACTGGCATGGGGAGTTACAGTTACATAGATACCAACACCAGGGGGTGGGGGAGGGTACAAGCATCCTATAGGGAAGGAGTGCAGGGTTTGAATTTGGCGGGCTTTGTATAGGATTACGAAATACAGAGCCCTCCGGGGGGAGAAACCAGATACTGAGGGGAGGGTGTGGGGGGGAGGGGGGAGACAGCAGTGCCTGGCCATGAGAAAAACCGAAACCTGACCAACAGCACACTGCAACACTATCTTCTTTAACATCATCAGTGACCAGTTCTGCTATTAGTTTGGTGTCTCTCCATTACTCTGTCAATTTATTTCACTCAGCCATTTCACATCCCCAACCCTTCTCTTGTTCCTTAGGATATAGCAATGAGAGGTAGCCTCAAAAATACAACCTCAACAGCCTTCACATGCTCATGGCCGTTTCCTTCCTCATGGTGTTCAGGAGCCCTGATCCCTTAAAAGAGTGTAAGGTAGGGAATAGCTGCACTTTTTCAGCAATAAAACTTTTAATAGTATTTGCAGGGATGCCTGCCAAGCTGGGTTATACTGATATGTCAGAAGTTCTGTTATGATAGCAGACTGTAGATATTTCAGTTCAAAGGTTGCAATATCCTGCCAAAAAAAAAAAAAAAAAAAAAAAAAAAAAAAAAAAAAAAAAAAAAAACTAAATTTATATAGGGGGGGTTTAAAAAAAAAAAAAAAAAAGAGATAAACTTACATTATATATGGAGTGTATTAGAACAATCTATCTGTAAAAGAGAATGGAGGCAGAGAGGACATTATATAAGTTCTGTCAAATTATATGAACTTCGATTTAACCCTTGGCAGAACTGTGCAAGAGTCAGGGACTGTCTGGAGGAGGTAATGAGGCCAGCTGGGGCAGCTCCTTGGTTACTTGCTTCTGTTCAGCTTTGTGTCGTTCCTTCCGCAGTCCCATGCTTTGGGTTCCAGTTATGTCCCTACACAAGGCTGGTGCTAATAACCTGCTTAAATGGCAACACTAAAAAAAGCATAGCAGATGCCTATCCGGTGTCATACACTAGATTAAGTGCTTCCTTGCTGTTGCCTAGGACATACTGATGGTCTCAACAGTGGCAGTGGGAAGTTTAGAAACGCCATTATGGGGGCCAGTATCAGACTTGTCAGACCTTCTGGACCCAAAGAAGAAGTAGCAAGTTTTGATGTTTTTTTGTCAGCACACCAAGCATTTCCACAGATTATTCATTTGTATGAGTAGTGTGAGCCAAAATTAAGTTCAAACTCTGCACTTATACCAATAAAGAGCGTAGGAGGTTGTGGATTTTTTTAGGATCCTGACTAAGTGATGTCTTATGTAGTTTGAAAAGGATGCATTTATAAGTGTTTAAAGTAGCTCTTATTTCTTTCAACTACAGCCTATCCCTAAATCACCACTCTCTCCTGAGGTGTTCAGCCCTGCACCAGCTTCTTCAAGTGCAAATGTCAACTGTTACACTTGGTGAGTGAGGGAAATGGGACAGAACCATGTTACTTATATAATCAGTTGTCACTTCAAGAAATTGAATATTGTGTTTTACACCTCTCAATATATCCATAATCCCACACACGTGTACAAGGAAAAAACGTGGATCCTTTTGAATAATTGCAGTATGGAAGCAAATTTTCATGAGTTTGCAAATAAATAATTAGGAAAGGGTTGATTTAAGGCATTAAAACATTCGCTTTCAATTGTCAGCTCAGTTCTAAATGTATCTTCCAAGCCGCCAAGTGACTAAGAAAACAGTGCTGTTGGTGCAGGATTAGTCACTATGTTGGGATGTGTTTCTGGACATGCCTTATGGATAGATTTCTGTGGGTTGAGATAAACTGCATGTTTCTGGCATACTTTTCAGCCTGAATATGTAGAAGTGAGTGAATGTATTTGGGTCTTCTTGTGTCTTTACCCAAAGGGCTTGGGACTTATCTCTGGTTTTGTCATGGTGTAATGACATTATCTACAACACTATGGCTTAATGAGTGAGCCTTAATTTCCTTATGCCTGTTTTGGCCCATAGCCAATGACTTTCAGATAATAGGACACCTGACAGTGCAAGGCTGTCTCTGTGAATGTAGCTCTCAAGTTCACAATCTCAGCCATGTTTTTGCCTTTACCTGGGGAACTTGATCTCTCTACATTACCCAATGACTCCCAAGAATTAATACAAGAACTGTCTTTCTGTATGAAAGAAGCATGACACAAGATTGTCCAGGCCACCCTTCATCACAGTAAAATCTGTCATGGTTGTTTCATCAGCTTTTCTGTGACTCACTCTTTCAGGGCAAGGCATGTCCCTATTTAAAATGGAGAACCATGCTTCCATGGTGTCCAGGAAGAGCTCCCCACCTGGACTCATGTGTGGGAATTTTGCAGGGCACCTGCCTTCCAGACAAGATGCTTTCACTGCCAAATATCCCCACTCTGCTCTCGAACACAGCCATGTTCCTCCATCATGGCTTTTGTGCAATGCTCAGTGCATCTTTCCAGCAGGAGCTACAGCTCAGCAACTTTATCCCTCCAATAGAGGTAACTTTGAGTGTTTGTTGCACCTTTCTTTTGTGAACATCAAAGAATTTAATAGACTCAACACAGCTCAGCTCACCCACATGGGCAACGCAGGCTTACTCTGAACTCTAACGCCATACCAGTAGTTCCATATTTTCTCAATGATTACCAACACAAATATGATAGATGAGAGTATCAGCTTTTTTCCCCCAAATGCCACACTTGCAAATTCAGCCTGGGGTCTCACAGTGAATTTTACTTTTTTCATTTAATGCAGGAGAAAGTTAGCACAAATCCTTTAGGACAGTGCTAGGACCTGAGTTATCTGGGCAAATTTACTGTCTTCACCTAGAATGTCAGGGACTCTTCTTTTGGTTTTGCAGCATTTTTCAGATGGGTCCCTAGGAATGCAGTGTATGACCTGCACTGGCACTTCTTAAGCAAGAATGGATTCCAGCTTGCATTCATTTAACTGTGTTGCCTCAGAGGAGTTAACACCAGAAACATGTTTTTCTCTCTAACACAAGCAGGTGTAATCAGGAATACATATAAAAAGCTGATATGCTAAGTAAGACTGGGCTGGTATTCTATTTCATGGTCGAGTAATCCACTAAATTATTTACTCAAAGTCACATGTAGCTTCTGAAAGACAATTTCCAATTTCTAAGATCTCAATATGGCATTTTTATCACATGATATCTCCACTAAGTTAAAAAGAGATTGTGCCTTCTCATGTTACTGTTTCTGGTTTTCAAGTAAACTCTCTTGACATCTCAGTTATATTTTTCAATGCCAGAATAATACTTAAATGTAAAAAACCCAGTTTGATTCGATTAATATGGGGCAGAAGACTAGTTCGATGTGATCAGCCTATTAATTTGGAAAAAAAAAAATCATAACTCAAAAAAAAATTCTACTTAAGTATCACATTCTGTAATTTTGTATCCACAAATCATATTTGCTTTTTTCCTCCTTAAAAAAAAATTCAGGTATGTTTTTTCTTACAACTTACACTTTTTCAGTGCCTTAAGGGTGAAAATATTTTTAGTAAATCTAATACCTAATGTTTACTGATTAAACGGATTTAATATGAAAACCCTGTCACATGGCTCCTCAAGTGCTTTCCAAAATTATCTTGATGTGCAAGAGAGGGACATTGTTGCACCTGTCACAAGACAGTTAAATCCAGACTATCAATCGGAGGCATTGATCTCCCAGACTAAACCACATAATTGAGCTGAAGAGATTTTCTGTTATTTGTGCTGCTGTTGATAATTTAGCGTCAAGTTCTGAGTGAAACTGATGATCTTTACAGTCTTTTATGGCTTCAACCTATCATTACGTTACTACAAAGCACCACATCCTGTCTCTGTGGAGTCCAAAATGCCTGTTCTTCAGATAAGAGTCAGACTACGGTACATCAGAATACACCACAATGTTGTCACAGGTGCTATTTCAAAGCCCTGAGGGTGTTGTAATGCGGATTTCTTTTTCACTGGACGTGTTAGCGCTTTTCAGGCATAAAATGTTCTTTCTGCCCTCCTTTAGTTTGGATACCATCAGCCTACCTCCAAGCTATTCGCAATGAACTTTAGCATTCCTGCTGGGAGGAATATTAGAGGCTACTGATATCAAAGGCAGTTCACAGCACTGACTCAGGCCCTGAGTGTTTTATAACATATGCTTGCAAGCTTGCAAATGGAAGTCTGGAGGTTTCAGCACAGAGAACAATCTATGAAAATTTTCTTATGTAATGTGCATACAAAGTTTTGCTTCTAAAAAACCTTTTTATTTTCAGCTGTGCAAGTTGTCCCTAGACCTTGATGTCACACTCAGACTGCATAGAGGCAGTCCAAATCATGTACACGCTAGTTGTGTACCTTTGAGGCCGATAAATGTGAGCAAATATGGGGCTACTGCACTTAAAAGATTAAAGATTTCACTTTATTTTTGCTACTGCTGTTCCAAATTAAGATCAAAGCAATACAGCTACCTCAAGGGCAACTAATGAGATAAAAGTTAGTTGTTTGCTAGTGTGCTCATTATTTGTCCTACACAATGTGCCTTGATCCACTCACCGTTCCTCCAGTCCTGCCCTGGGTGCTGTTCTCCAACACATTTCTGTTATTGCCAGATTATTTTGAATCTTCACTTGATATGAAAAGCCATTCTTTAATGCATCCAGTCTGCCTTTTCAAGTAGATCACAATTGGACTAAACACTGAAGAAATAAGCAGGCAAGAAGAAGCAGACAGACTGAAAATGCTGAAGGGAAAGAGAGAGGTCCTGAGAGAATGTGTTTAAAACAGTCTGTTAACCCAGATATTGCTTCCCTCAGACTCTCTAGTGGCTGGCTCACGTAGAAATTTCATTTTCTATCATAGAAAATCAACTGAAAAGAACTTCTTAATAGAAAATGAAAGTTTTTACATTTGCAAGCTGCTGGAGAATTACACAATTAGAAATAACTTGACAAAGCCTAGATGAGAAAACACAAAAAAGTACCACTGAATAAGGCCAGAATTTTAATGAAAGAGAATACGTCATCAGCCTCCAAAAATGCTGCTATCCATCTACTGTCCTAAATCCTTGAGTGTTTGGTACATGTTTTTCTCTACCAGTCTTCCTCTTTCTGTAGCTTTTTCTAACATATTTTCCTCCTTCCACATCAGTACATTATGTTCAAAACAACAATCTTACCATCCCCAAAACCAAAACAGAACTTTACTGAATGAGCCAGCTGTAACACAGGAAAGATTAATTGTGAATGCAGGGTTTACAGGTGACATGGGCATATCATTCATGTCAGAAGTAAGGCAGATTTATAGCTCCAAACAGGAGTAAGAGCTGCTTGCTTTAGGTAAAGAGTTAACCTCCTTTATGAAATCAATAGCAATAGAGGAGGACCTCAAAAGATGGCCCTGAGTCCTTGCTTACAAACCTCATAAGGGTCACATTCACTCCAGTGAATGGTTCATCACTCTGTGGTCGAGTGGTGGAGAGAGTAGAGAAGTCCTCTGTACCATTTGAGACTGGCCTGACCTAGAGCAGGTCGGCCACGTGGATGTTGCACACCAACAGATCCTCAGAGAAGTTATATCACAGTAATCAGAATGGAACTTTGTCATGAGTGTCACAGAAACTGCTCCAGGGTCTGGGATATAAGTATTACTGCACATATTTTTTTCTCAGCTCTAGGTTCAGAAATAATGTAAATGTCTTATTGCAGCCCATCACTAAGAACCTGAGGCTTTTGTTGCCTGCAATGAGATGAAAACATGTGGGTGTTTGTGAGAATGAAGAGCCTTCTGGGGTCCCTAGGACTGTGCAGAATGGAGTGAGCCAGATCTCATACAGGCTTATCAATATTGGTTTTTGGAATTGGTCCTTGCACTGAAGTACTTGACTACTTGAACCTGAGCACTGATTTCTAGAGACCAGCTTGGGGTGGTCCAAAACAAAAACCAGATGCAAAAGAGCAATTTTAAGGTGTGAAGAATTTGCCTGGTTCCATCATTATTTATCAGAGTACCTGTATCAACATTACCCCTTTGTAGAATTTTACTGGAGTGCCTCATTACATTGATCTACACCCCTCAAGAATCAAAATTATATAACAAAGCAGTGATAGGCATCAGGGTTTGTCCTATTGCCTTTCTCGTTTGGATGTAAAAATGTGAAATAATTTGCTCATTTCCAGCACTGGAATAGGTGACTCCTTTGTACAGAGTGGCTGTTCCTCCAGAGGCAATGCATACCTGTGCCATCTCAGGATGACATCGACAGAGGGGAAGGCAGAAACAGTCTGATAGGTTTATGGGGAAATCTTCCGCAGCACTTACCATAAATAAAAAAGAGCACAGTGACTGTTTCTCTGTCCAAAAAGCTCTTGAATGAGAGCTAACTGATGAGATTAAAATAGTCAAAAATACATCTAAGACATCTTATTCTTCGAAAGGTAGATGAGATAAACAAGTACTGCCTGATGAAGATGAAAGAATGTGCAGCAACTGACGAAGAAGAAGGAAAGATCAGGTTAACACAATGTTTTCAGCTAACTGCACAGATCATGGCTTGTTGTATTGATAAGGTGAGACTCTCAGGTCCAAGTTAGGCTGAGAGTTATGACATGTAAAGCATTCACTGCAATCCACAGCTATGAATATGTAACAACATCTTATTTCTATGTGGCAACCATTTTTTTCATCCACTTAACAAAAACCAACCAAACAAACAAGAAAGTACAAAAACTGAGAATCACACTTAAAGCTTTTCTTAACTTCCGTTGATTTCACCTTTTTTTCTGGCAACAGAGAATTTCATGGTGGGGAAACATCAACCTGTCTTGACCAGTCCTCTTAATTATTCTAAGACAAACATCATTAAATTTGTTTATGTGGTCTCTGTTTGGAGAGTCTTGAAAATTAATTTTCCAGTCTTTCACAGGAAAGAAAATGAATACAGGAAAACATAATTCTTGTCTCTGTAGTAGACTTCCAGAAGTGTGTAACATGAGTTTATTGATTAACACCCAGAAAGTTTTTACCAAAGTCACACCATTCTTGAAGCAGCACTTCACAATATCTCTTGGTATCTAAGTGTAGTCACCAAGGACTTTATGAGAAACTGACACAAAAAAACTTATTATTACACAGTTGCATTTTGACTGTGACTGTCAAAACTGTTGCCACTGGGAATTTGGCAAACACAGTAAAAATATGTTTGAGAACTGTGAGGATATGTCTAAATGAGTACATGCAGAGAGATTTGAGCTAACTTTGACCATGCTCAGAGCTGGTCCTGAAGTGGTGTGCTGTGCCTGAGCTAACACACCCTGCTGAAAAGGCAAGGTATGGTTTTGTAAGCTGAACCTGGGACCATGTAAACATGCTTTCTGACCATCCAGGCCAGTATTATCCTGTACAAACTGTGCTGGGGCTGTGCGCTCCCCCATGCAGATGTGCCCATGGGTGCTGAATCTGGAATTTCAAAACATTGGTGAACTGAGGTAATGGCTTCTGCATGTGGGAATCCACGCCATGGATTCTTAGTGGATTTTTTAGTATCACCTTATAGATTATCAGTATTTCAATACTTTCCCCTTATTTTCAGCCTTTTTTAGTACATTTCTGCTATTTGTCTCCAAGACAACTTGAATTTTTTTAGCTTCATTACAACAGGAGCTGTCCAGTCTATAATAATTATCTCTACATGCTTTGTTTCTAGGCGCTTGTTACTGGCAATTGACGTCCCTACTGGACAACAATATGCTAGCATTTACCCCTTTATGAAATATACTTAATATACTCACATACACTGACATCAAAGGAAATAAAGACACTTCATCCTGCAACCTCTTATGAAGTCATCCAAGCTGTTTTCATTTTCTTTTTTCACAGTGCACTTATTTAAAACCTTGGACATCTGTCACACAAAGTAAATGACTTATAAAAAGCCAGTGAGATTTTTTTTCTGCTATGTGTTATGTTACAGACTGTGCACAGTGCACATGGGTGCAACTGGAATTGCTGGTAGTGGACACCCAGTGGGGTTAGTGGTGATTATCTATGACCTCATACATCCTTCTCACACTGCCAAAGAAGGGCACGCAGCAAAGCTATTCTTCACAGCAAGAGTCATCATCGCAGTGTGCTTGCAAGCAAATTATTTGCATTATAGAATAATCCCTCTGAATATATATTGCCTTAAGAATGTTTTTAAAGCCACTTATTCTTGCCAGAGATGACTGTTATTGTCATTCTCCCATGTATCCTTCTTCCTGCTAAGTGATACTGCCAGCAAAAAAACAGTCATGAAGCCTATGCTATAGTACATGACAAAATAGATTTGACATTGTCATTGGCATTATCTCCTCTGACAACAGCCAAATTATGCTAGTGTGTTTATGTCAATAGCAAGGAACCTTTGGTACCATCTCTCTCTAGACATAGTTGGCTGATAGAGCAACTCACTATCTGAGCAAAAGCTTTTTTGTACTTGCCAACTAATTATGCCATGTCATCAGCCCAAATGGTAGCAAACTATGCTTCTGGTTCTGGAGGGAGGACTCCCTGCTCCAGAGGAAACTGTTGGAAAGAAGAGCTGATAATAGTGGCCTCAGAACCAATGTACTTCAGACACGGATCCCCTGGACTAAGCAATTAAAAACTCTTACATCATATCTTACTCCTCCCAATATAGGGTCACATTTCTACTTCTGTTCCTCACTGTGAGTTAGTCAACCTGTGGCAGAAAATTGAATTTGGTACTGGATTTCAGCAAGAATGGAAAACAAAACTTTTTGAAGTCTTGAAATCTGATTCTTTTTCTTATGCTGAATGAAACTGAGCCAATAAAAGCCATAAACAAATGCACCAAAAAAAAAAAAACCAAACAAAAAAAACCAAAAACCAAAAACCAAANCCCGAAACAAACCAACAAGAATTATGGAAAAGTAGAAGAGAGTTATTCAAGAACAGTAAATTGTCTGGAGTCACAGCACTCACCTGAGGTGGGAAAGATCCCTTTCTAATATCATCTCTTAGAGAAATTGTAGAGCCAGTTACACTGTTGATTAGGGGTTCTTGTCTGTGTTTTTTGTTTCTGTAGACCCTGATGCATTTGTCTGGCCAAATCGCTGTATACGCCCTAAGCAGGGAGTAAACAGCATTTTATTGTATTCATGCTCCATGTTCCTCTTTTTCTTAATTTAATTTTCTTTGCCTTCCACTACTAAATCATTCTGCACTCAGTAAAGCTACTCTCAGCCTTACAGAACACGAGATAGTTCTTCAGAGCTATGTCCTGAAAGCCTTGGTGTAGGACAAAGGCTCTATTCCCTTCCTCATGGCTGCCCCTTTTCCCACTTCTGTGTTCCCCCTTCCACTCTGTCCCTGCATACAAATGTTCAGTGCTGCAATTTCACAGGTCATCAGCACCCCAGGCCCTATGCCAAGCAGAGTATGATGCTGGTGGTGGGACTGGGGGTTTCTTCTTGCTCACCCCATGGGTCTGTTTTTATGTATTTCTATCACAATGTGCTACTTCTCTTTTTTTCCATTGGAAATGTGAGATGTCATATACATGAGATTTCATATATGCTGGATACTTCTACCTTGTTTACTTTGTTAACCCTAAAACCAGCTTAGCCAGTCCTCAGGACTGCCTTTCTTTAACTACCAGTGGTTAATCAGTGATGGTTTGTTTACAGCAGGTTACTTCCATGCCTGTATTCCTCCACTCTCAGTCCCTCTTGGCAAAGGCTTCTGCTACAGTACCATTCCTTTACACCACATCATTTTGCTAGGGTCACAAATACTTAGTTCTGCATTAAAGAACAGCTTGTTAAATACTATCTGTATGAAAATTATGGTTATACCAGATGATTATACGAAGTCAAGCAAAAGTAAAACAAATTAGACAGTGGCCACGTGTTCAGTAGGAAGCTGCTGGTAACAGCTAAAGCAAGTTAAAGCAAAGCTGTAGGCAGCCCAGGACAAAGCCAGCTGAATCCTGACAAGTCCGAGGGTCTTGTGGAGTTAGAGTGAAGCTCCTGGTATGTTGCTGGCAATGACAATTTGTATCTGTTGAGCTACAGGATTGCTCTTGGCTGCTCAGGACACTGACTTTAGGTCATCTTAAAGAGCGAAATCTCTTAAAAATTTCACCAGAGTGCATAAAACCGATGTAAAACTTCCAGCAGTGTTTAAGATCAGGAGTGACTTGTGATTAGTGCCTCAGCAGCCACAGTGTTGCAGGTTCCCATGGGGCCTCCACTGGACCGAGGTGGGCACTACCCTCGGCCTTCCACAGCCGAGCCCTACCGTGGGAAAAGCCCTCTAGCACCCTGCTGGGGCACAGTGATGAGCCAGACACCGTGAGTTCCATGGGCTGCTCCGTCGCTGTACGAGGGTCCTGCCTGGCACCTGACTTAACTTCCGCATTCCTTCTCACTGGGATCCCACACTGCTGCTCAGCAGCACCATTGGAGGCCTTACTAGCAATCCTCCTAACTTGTGCTATTGCTCTCTGCTTGATTAAAATCAGCAGGTATCTGAGAATTTTATCCTAGAGAATTACTTGACAAATGATAGCTCTGTCTCAATTCTTCAGCGATTCCTTCAAAAGCCTACAGGATCTGGATGCAAATTTCTAATGAGGACACTTTGTAGAATATTCTCAGGGATATTGTTCAGTGTTAGCACCAATTTGTGGCTTATTTTTGCAGCAATTGTGGATGGAAGAGGGATTAAATACATTTTACCTTCAAATGTAATTCACTTTGCTACTATATATGAAAACCGTATTTCTTTTTCACCATATGTGTAGGCTTCTATTTTTTTTCAGGAATACCTGCAACTGGCATATGCTTTTTGCTATAGAAATCAGTTGGTTTTTATCTGTCTTATCTTTTTCAATGAGAAAATACAAAATCAAATTGAAACAGCAGGCAAAGTAGTATGCACAAAGCAACATGCAGTCATGCCTCCTCCAGGCTGGAGCTGTCGTCACTTACAATAGAGCCAACAGGCTGCCTGTGCAAAATATGCCAATAACCCATCTTTCTCTTCAGTTCATACAGAGCTTTGCATGAGGTGTGATCCAAGGGAAGTACTGGTTTTGGGAGAGAGCCAATATCTGAGAATATTTTCCTCCCCATCTGATGTGAAAGTGCCTCAGTATGGTGCTGCAAACTCTAATGGTTCTGGCTGACAGCTAGTCCAGATGTCTGAGGTCACACGTACCACCACACCACCAACTGCATCTCAAAGAGACACGTGAAAGCCAGTGCTTCACACACATCAAAAGTCTGTAAGGCTGAAAAAATATTCTCTGCGTGGCACAAGGTGGTTTGGTGCTAAGTAGTTTAAAAGCCTTCCCAAATGTATGTGTTTACTTTGCTCAGAGGCACCAAGTCCATTTGATCACTACAGAAATCAATGCTATAAAGGCATTTGGTTTGAAGGGTTGAAAAGATTCTTTTTTTCCTTCTATCTCTGAAATGGCTTGTTGTCATCTTCAGATTGTTTTACATCATGGAAGCTTGAGGGGCTGCTAAGACACACAATGGAGCAGAGAAGTACTCTGGAGTGGGAAGCTATGAGTAGTGGAGAAATTGGACCATTGGGTCACATGCTGCTGCTGTGACCTTTTCTCCCCAGACTGTCCCACTTACATACTGATTGGTGATCTGTCATGCCCTTAGGGCTGTGGAAAAAGAAAGTTCTTAACCTAAAGCATTTTTTTGCAAACAGAACAAGTTTGTCATAATGCATTTTCAGCATTTATATGGGAAAGGAAGTTAATATAGAAGGCATCATCCTTGACCTATTTTACCAGTTGAAGATAAAGTGAATGTCTACCAGCAGATTCCTGTTTACCTTGGTGAAATTCTGTTTTTATTGATATCAAAGCAGACTTCTCTCTGTCAAAAGTATCACTTTTTGTAGTACCAGTTAGGCTTCTCAAGAGCTTGTGGACTGATGCTTTGTTAACCTGCCACAGTGATTTGGGGAGCACAGGAACACAGGAAAATCCATCATAGTTTTGGGAATTAGGATGAGGAGCAGCATACTAATGTTGGGGCCTTTCCTCCCACTGCACATGAGGATTTATGAGCCTGGGCAGGAGGAGAAATGAAATACTAGACTAGTCCACTGGGCCATGTAGATCAATGCAGCTCCTCGAACACATTTTCAGCACCAGGCTGAGCCCTCCTCTATACCCCATGACTGCCCTTCAGAAATATCATTCCTTTATGCACTGGGCACCCACTCCCCCACTACCCTGACATCACTCCCACCTCTGGCCCTCTGTGGCTTCCCCAGCATTGCTCAGCTCACATCAGGGCTCAGATCCAGCAGGGAACAGTGCCCAGGAGCTCCTGGATGAGAGTTCCAGGAGCAGCTTTGTATCTCTCGGTGTGCATGGAGGTCTTCTCCAGTTACTCATTTGTTTCTGTAGAAAAACTTGGTAATACTTTATATCTCTCAGTTACTAGGCCTGCTCCTGGTCCCTCACCCACTCATTATACATTTGGCATCATTAGTTGCACTGGTGCTAACCACACTGAGCCTCTGGAGGAGCTGGGCAGCTGTGGTCACTTGCATAATGCACAATGTGCCTCCAGCAGTGCTGTACTCCTTTGTTCTCTCACAGCAATAGAAAGGATGTCTGGGTTTAATTTTTTCCCCCTTTCCCTCTCTTCACCTGGTCTTATTAGCCTCTCTGGGAGTCACCATTACTAGGCATGACTCCCTCAAAGCACACACCCCGACACTCCTCACCCATGACTGTTTGCTGTACTGCCAGTGCCTGAGGCTATCCTGAGGACTCATTCTCTGACAGAGTGTCTAATGCAGTTCTCTGCATTTCCTTCACATTTCAAAAAATAAACCCTGCTGGCTGCTGTCTTTTTCTAGGCGTACCATGACCTCTTTTTGTTATTTTCATGTTACACCGACCCTTTTAAGAGACTGACTTTTAAGCAAGAATGTTAACAAAGAATGTTTTAATTTATTTTTTTAGCATCTGTGGTACTGCTGCTGCCTGTGGCCACCTCTGGGGCTGCCCTCTCTCCAAGCTCAGGACCTGAGGCAGCTGGCTGCCATGGTCAGTGAGGCTATCTTTAGCTTTCAAAAGGACCACTGTTACTGCTTTGGCACCACCAGGGACGGTTTTCTGTGTTGTTACAACTGTTCAGCCTTTCAAAGGTTATTTTTAGGATGCTAACCTTTGAGATGAACCTTCACACTAAATCTCACCAGGTACTTAAATGGCCATTGGGAATAATCAGGTCTATGAAATTTTAAAGTGAACCACATTCATCTCTCAGCTTCATTTCTCAGCTACATCTCTCTTGCATATATACATATGTCTGTGCATACACTTCCATAGATGGGAAGGTGTTGATGGGGCAAGAAGTATGTCCTTGAACATCTGAAAATCAATTACTTTATTGTATCAAAGCCAACACAGTTGCTTTAAGTCCTGTCAAGCCGAGGAAAATTACTGAAGGCAAAGGAATGAAATGAGGAAATAAAGGTTAAAATGGATTAATGACAAAACTCAAGCTGGTCTTACAATGGAGTAGCTCTACTGGGTTCAGACACTCTCAAATTTCTATTCCTATGAATTCAAAATGGATGAAAAACAGAATTAAAATATTAATCAAAATTTATACCATCTTGTCCCATTGGGAGATATTTTAAAACTTCCTTTGTTGTTCAAAGGGGGAGGCTCTGGCTCTCATTAATGCAGTGGAAGACTTTATTGTGCTATCTGACACTATATTTACATTTAAGAAGGGTGTAGCATTTCAAACCTCGCAATATTTTTTTCTGCACAAATGGCTCTCTGAATGCCATTTAAGGTAAGAATCACTCAACATATACTGTGCAAGTTCTGCAACAGTTTTGAGAGAACAACTCCAGATGTCAATAATAAAGTAATTTATTTTTATATACTGTATTTTTAATGCCATAGGTATCCATTTCTTGTGGCAGCATTTCCATGTAAATTCCTGTGATACCCAGCACTAAGCACGCTTTTGACCTTCTACCTTATCAGATCTATACAATATGTTAATTGAGGATACAACAATGTCCATAGCATATTCTTTCTTAAATTCTTTTTATTTTAGAATTATGTTCCCAAGCTTCTTTTATTTGTTCTTGTAGCCTGCAGCTGATGTCAAACTTCATCCCTATTGCCACTAACTACTTTTGTTAGCCATTTCACATTTCTGCAGAGCATGTTTGTGCAATATAAACAGTAAAGACAATGTAAAAAATAAGAAGAATGGAGAAATAAATGAACACAAAGAAGTAAAATGGCATTCATTCTGCTCTGCCATAGTGTTGTTAATTCACAAATACTTAAGCACTCCCCTTTTTTATGGAACTGTTTATAAAATCTCAGAAGTTCAGAAATCTAATATAAAATGCTCTTGTCAATTTGTATATTTGTTATCGCCCTCTTTGAAAGTTTTCTTTGTTCAGTCTGTAAACAGAAAGAGTATTCAGTGAAAGAAAAGCAATCAAATCCAGCATAATGTTAAGAATTCAAATGTGGAATATCTATGTTGCTGCTGCATACAATTGTTGATGATAAATTAATTCTGAAATAAAGTGTTTCACTGTTTGAGACCATATTCCCACATTCTCATTTTTATTCCCACCAGCAGTCACAAAGCTGTTTAGTGTATGAGATCCAGTGGTAGACCCATGACATAAAGGGTCTTTTTATGGTAGGACTGGTTGGGAGCAAGATCAAGGAACTGTGCAGAACTGATTGACACCTCTCAGCATGGTGTGAGATAGATGTGTTTAAGTATAGGTGCGATGGAAAACAGGGTCCTCTTCAGTAGTAGCACAAGCTTAAGTACTTTTGGATAAGCTACTTGTAAAACCTCACCCTGAATAATAAAAAAAAAAAGGTCCATATTACAATCTGAGCAATACTCTGATTAATTTCTGAGCAACCACCTGGGCATTCAGTGAGGTTACAGTGTTGATTACACTCTTGTCCTCTTTTTTTCAAGTCAAAAATCTACCCACATCTGTTCTAACAGAGTTTACTACTATGCCCATTGCAGAGAGTTCGCAAGGCTGTTAGTATCACCCAACTTTGCCCCTTCTTTTTTATGTGACAGCAAAACTGCACATGAACCTATTTGGTGTCACTCATTCTTTACAAATTTGTTTCATCCTTCCTCTAAAACCTTTTGTCTCATTTAGATATTCCGGTTCAAGGATCATGCAGCTATTCTATCAAAATGCAGTATTTGTCTAGTGTGATTTGTTGACAGGAAGTTTAGGCTTCACCATCTCCTCTTACGAAGATTTTGCTAAGCTTTGAAATTGTTATTCAGTGAAGTGAAGTGGTAAATCTGTCCTCATCCATGGTGTTCAGACCACTGACTGGAACATTTTTGACTGACATTATTAAAAAGAAATATAACCCCAATCTCTTTTATTTTCAGTTTTCTGTGTCTTCAGTGATGTATGAAATTTCTTTTTGGTTATTACAAATCTTTATCAATTTTTTTTCTTCACTTGTCATAGTAATGCAGACCTTGTGTTATGATTTTCACTAGTGAAAGAGCATGACTTGAAGTTCAAATGGGCAGAAATCTTTGCCTGGAAAAAATATCTATTATCTGCAGTGGGACTTTACCTACTTGGTCACACCAAAATCAAAAGGGTGTGTTACAGTGGAAATTTGATTTTGAAGCCTTCAAGATGACAAGCCAGTTACTGTATTCTGATTTTTATGGAACTATGTTTACCAGAAATTTTTCCATGTTTTCTGAATGCATGGTCTCTATTATTCTTTAAGATGTCAGAGTAGCGCATTAGTCTTAGAAAATCCTAACCAACTGTTCTTAACTGGGCAAGAGGAATGACATGTTCACTCTAAGAAGTCTTCTGAGAAATGGGAAGAAATGGAATAGAAATTTGTAACTGCTTTTGGGAAAGGAAAGATAGGTTTGATATTAAGTTTTTAGATATCAGTGCTTTAATCACACATTCCTCTTTTTCCTTGTTACTCAGCCACTTCTACCAAGATCTTCATGACTGATATTGGCCATGGAAAACAGAGTTTCTCCCGAGTTGGAACATGCATGTGGCATGACAGCTAGTTAGTGATCCAGAAGATTGCCAGATCTTGTGATTACCAACTGATTATTCTGGTGGGAAAGGCAAATGTCATTCTTTGCATGAATTTAAGAAAAGCGAGGATGTAGTCAAAGACTTTGTTGTATTATCTCTATGAAGACAATGTAGAAATGAATATTATCCATGACTAAATTAGTTGAACACTCTCTAGTGGAGTATTTAACTTGTCATTCTTCTTTCCCTTTTATTTACAGTAAGTAAATGTACATTTAATTGTGTGATGCTGAAGGTCACTTTAAAATGCAACTGTGTTCTTTTCTTTCCCCATTCACTTCATTATTGCTTACCTGTCAGGATTTTTATGAACTGGAGGGTTTTTTCCTAAGTATTACTCTACATATTAACTTAAAGATTTAATGAAGACAAAATATGCATGAGCAAGTTACCATTTTCAAGCAGAACTTTGCACACTAGGTTCAGCAGATGCTATGAAAAATAAACCACAATACCTGTCAGTAAGGCTAGAAAAGTTAACATGATGGGAATAAAAAGCATTATAGCTACATCTCCCAGGAGGAGCAGTGACAGTGAAAGCAGCTGAACTCTGAACTACACCAGAAACCCCAAGGAAAACACCCAAGAAAACCCCAGCTGTATGCAGTTCAGTAGACTCAAAGTGTTTCAGGGAACCTTCTGGCCATTTTTATGAATGTATTTTTTAAATTCTGTGTTATTTTATACAGTCTATTTCATATAGACTTTTAAGTTCGAATTCAGAACAAGAAAAGATGTTAAGCCACCAGTATTTTAGAAGCATATATATTTCATCTCTCATTCAGTTTTGCCCTCCATAATTCAGGTCCTTAATTAGCGGCCGTAACTAAGACTATCCTGCCATTTTATGCATGGCTTACGGCACTAGTCTGACACATATAAGACACCCTTTGAGATACTGGGCACATTGTGGCTTCTCACAATCTTATTGGAGAAAGATATTTGATTCAGGTGCTTACATTGAAGTATTTTAGATGCCCTAGGGTTTCTGGAAGACATCCACCACACCACAAGACCCATGAGAGACTGATGATCACCTGGAACAGTTGCTAGAGGCTAGTGGGGATACATGGAGGCATCTCAAAAGAACCCTGTGTATGACATTGATTAAAAGTTACCTCTGGACAACAGAATTGAGCTCATGGGACTCATACCACCTAGTTTTAGACTGTCAGCATAGATGCCTATTGTAAGAGTCTGGTCTCAACCCCCTAGGGCACCATTAGAATGCCTAAACATACGTTTCTGATAGCTCATGAAAACTGAGACATCTTCCTTGCACTTAAAGGCTTGACAAAGGCTCTATGGGACATCCATATTCCTCCACGGAAACTAAAGGCTATGCAGGTTGCTTTGGAGCAGACAAGATTTTAAAGCAGTGGCATTAGGCAGCCAAATCTCACCTCCTGAAGAAGGGAGGAAAAAATGCATGACTTGATTCTAGATATAGAAGCTAAGAAACAATTTGAGATGTCTTCAGGAAACTCAGCAGGCCTCTAGCTGCTTAGCATGAAGACATATTTTTCCTATATGAAGTTGTCATGAATAAGTGGTTTAGGTTGCTCAAGCAGTCACCAGCCAAGGTACCAGTAAAAGCAGTTTTAATATTAAAGTACAACAAAGTTGGTTGGCAAGGTTCATTCTATTACTTACTAGTTGGTTAAAGCACACAAAGAGAAATTGGACTAAAATTTAAAATCAATCAGGCTAGAACTAAAATTAACCCCAAATTGTCTACATGAAGGCTACAGATGGAAAAAGGATAAGGATAAGAAAGGTTCACTGAAGAACAAATTTCCAAGGCTGTTCGTAAAAAACCCCAGAAGCTCCTTAGACAGCTTAAATTCCTGGGAGAAGACAATGATTCTAATAAGCTCAAGAGGAGCTCAGCTCAGTGCTGTTTGCCAAGGCCAAGGCCTAATGAGCATTTCTGAGGTCACAGTGGAGCCCAGCGTGGGGCTGGATGCCTCACCACATAAGAGTAGTGTCAGATCTGCTTGCACTCTTCAGCTGTCCTGTCTGACTCTTTCATTTGAAACCATATCTATGTAAGGACAACCACACCAAGCCCCAAGGCTCTGAGCATGGTATGCGATTACCTTAATATAGGTGCTTCACATCACATCAGGTTGACTACATCCCACTCTGAATAATTGTCTGGCTGAGCCCAACTGCCTGTTTTGTGAGACTGTGTGGAAGCAAAAAGGAATGTAAACTTGGGGTAGAGGTAAATTAATTGGGTCCTCTTACGACTGTCCCTGTTTCTTCTAACTTCTTTTCTCTTCTGATATGTCACAGAGAAGGAAAAATGTCTGGCTTATCCTTCAATTTGTATCCAGGTTATGTGTCAGGCACTTAAATAAAATGAAGATAAATAAATCAGTTAAAGTAATGAATAATAAAAAAATAGGAGCAAGGAGGTGGAGCGGAATTAAGGTTTAAGCTCTCCTACTTATGGAACAAGTCATATAATAAAATTTAAGTCTTCTATATTTGTGACTCTATTTCCTCCTTAACTGGATGTTTCTGATTATCACTGGGAAAAAAAAAAAAGCTTTTTAATTGGACGCAAAATATCTCTCCAAGTGAGACTTCATAGTGTACTTAGCCTTGGTGATATGTGTGACACTTGGTTCATATAGATTTAAATATGAATGCCAAATTTAAAGTCTTGAAGTCCTGAAGGCTACTCATCTCACAACTCATGCCCAAAAACCTTCAATATGTACCTTTGATGTTTGGAGAAGTGTCATTATGACAAATAGTCAATATGACATATCATCCCATTCTGTCCATTGCTTCAATTCTACCCTAGATGTAAAATAGTGTAAGATGAAGTGTTCAAGGTCCATAACCCTGGAGCATTCAAATTAACCTAGAGGTATTGCAGAAAAATTAAAAACTACATGGAAGCTCATATTTCATTATCCTAACTACCAGCAGTATGTCCTTAGACATTCTATCTCTTGACTAACAAATGACCTCAGGAAATATTATTTATTTACATGGTTTTGCAAAGAAAAACATTCTGAAAGTTTATGTGGGATAATTCTGAAGATAAGGGAATGCATCAATAAACTTCTAATTAGGGCATTGACAATTTCCCCTTGGGGTGATAGAAATCTAGCTACCAGTATTTCATAACTCATAATTGTGTCATTAATATCCCATATAAAATGGGAAAATGGATAATTAAATGGATGAGAAAACAAGCTTGAAACATTTTTTTCTTCTTTTTTTTCTGCTAGTGGAAAAATGCCCTATTGCATTGCAGCGTGGAGCTCTCGGGAAAAAACCAAAACAACAACAACAAAAATAAAAGATAGGTGGAAAGGCAGACCCACTCCAGGAAATTCTACCTGTTACTGGAATACGAGCACACAAGAAATCAGGATGATAAATTCCTATCATGGTATCTTGCCTTGAAAGTAAACAGTCTACACTATATGGAACATGGTAATCATGTAAAGTACAACAGACAATACCAGAATATCATGACCAAAAAGTCTTTGGAGATTATCCTTAGATAGCAAATGGGTATACAGGCAAAAAGTACTTGGTGACTATCTATGAGCATATTCTATGAAGGTTTGAAAAAATTAGCTAAAAATGTCCAAATTCTAAAAGTTTCTTGTTTCTGATAAGCTACTCCTCTGCAAGTTTTTTTCAAGTGTGTGAAAATGATTGTGAATGGACTAAATAAGTACAAAACAGAAATCAGTGGGTTTGTCTGCTGCAACCCTAAATCTAAAGTAGGTTGCAGTGAAATAATTTTCTTGTTAGAAACTATCTCCGCCCACCACCCACACTCACTACATTACAATGATCAGACAAAGTGCTGCCACATATTTTCTTGTTACTTAACATATATTGATTTTAACATTAGGGGGAAGACTTTGGGGAATATTACTGTACTTTATGATTGTGATGTAGGTAGAGACTTTGTCACTTTTTCAATATTGTGCTGCTTTGTTCTTAGAATGCTCATGAGGCAAAAGAGCAAGTTGTCTCCAGGAGTACAGTGCAAGCTTTAGAAGGTCTGCTTTTTCTTTTATCCTCCTGACTTCCTCCAAGTATAGAGGGGGGATTTAGATTAGATATTCAGAAGAAATTCTGTACAGTGGGGGTAATGAGGCACTGGAACAGGTTGTCCAGAGATGTTGGGGATGCCCCATCCCTAGAAATATTAAAGGCCAGGGTGGCTGGGGCTTTGAGCAGCTTGGTCAAGTAGAAGGTGTCCCTGCCCTTGGTAGGGTTTTGAGACTATGTGATCTTTAAGGTCCCTTCCAACCTAACCCATTCTATGATTCTATGATTCTAGCAGAGGGGACATTCTTCCAGATTGCCATTTTTTAAAGTAGACCGTAGATACGATTCATTACTTTATTTTCCCATTTGTTTTCAAGCCAATAAGCCTGAAGGCTCCCATCACACTGTCCTTCATCCCTACAAAATGCTTCTGAAGAACTAAAAATTAGCATGAATATTCATGAGAGTTTAATAGTTTCTCATCCCTGCTTGAATTCATACAATATATTCAATCTTTCTCAGAGTGGAGAGACAGAGTTAATTACTGTTCTCTGCTTTCTCTTCCAGCCATTACCTCTGTTGTTGACAGGTAGTTTCTTCTGGAGTGGCTTATGACTTGGTTCTTGCTGTGATTCCTTCAGGATAAAGACCTTTGGAGTCCCGACCATAGTGTGTTCCATTCAGGCACTCTTTCGGAACAAATGCTTCACCTCAGACACCAAATAGAGTCAGGATCTTTCCCCATCTCTGAGTTTCATTACCCTGCAATACTTCCTTGACTGTTTATGCAGCCTTCATTGCACCACTTTGAGCATGCCTGCAGTTCCCAAAGCTCAAAGCTATATTTGTACAAATCATTTGCTACCATCATGAGTCAGTGAAGCCTTGAGAGTTGCTCAGCTGCCCAAATGCTGGTTCCTAGTCAATAATTCCAAGACTATTGAATGTAGTGGCTAGATTTCCATTCACTAGAGTGGGATTTTAGATATGTGGATTACATGTAGACACCTATATTTCTTTGAATCTAGAGCTAAACACCATTCTTTGTACAGTGTCTCTGTGAATGCCAAAACTGCACAGGTCAATTGCTGCCATGTTGCACAGCAAGCCAATATCTCATATGCTATATGAAAAAAGAATCGGAAATATCTCAGTTGGATGAGATTCAGTCGTCTGAACACAGATATGTAGTATTTTTTCAGTATTGCAGTGTAGCTTGCCAGTCCAGCATCATGCGTCTGTAAGACTGTAGTCAAGGGGGTATCTTTGATGTGCTGGGTCGTGGTGCTTGGCAGCAGGTACATATGCATGGCAACTATCCTGACATTTCTACTAGTCTTATCTTTTCAAAGGTCCTGAGGAAGAGTGGCATTCACTTTACCTTGCTTCAGTTTAGGGCTTGATTCACCTCTACCAGAAAAATAATGGAAGTGACCAGTGTTGTTTGAGATGTTGTAGGGTAAACCTGAGATACATCACTAACACTTGAAGATACAATCTAACACCTGTATGAGTTCCCTCTCTACAGCATCTGGAAACCAGGAGGGATTCTCTGAAGCATCTCAAATTCCCCTAAACAACTAGGTCCCATCCTTCTCCCCAGCTGGCTACCAGTGCTTCCATGGAGTAACATGGAAATCACTGGGAGATTCAGAATCCCAGAACCATAGAACCACAGAATGGCCGAGTTTGGAAAGCACCTCTGGAAATCACCTGATCCAGAAACTTTCAGGCCCTTTTCTGAAAATCTGCTTTCCAGCCAGATGACCCTCAGTGTATGGCACTTTGGATTTTTTTTCCTCAAGTGCAGAACTTTGCACTTCATCTTGTTGAGCTTCACATTGCTCCTGTCTACTCCTGTCCACTGTCAAAGCTCACTCTGGATATGAGCCTGACTATCTGGAGTATCAGCCACTCCTGGTTTTGTGTCGACAGCAAATTTTCTGAGGCTACAGTCTGCCTCATCATCCAGGTCATTAATAAAGGTTTTAAACAGAACTGGGCCCAGTACTGACCCGTTGGGTACATTGCTTGTTACTGGCCTCTAAATAGACTCTCTGCGACTGATCATCTCACTTAGACAATCATTTAAGGACGAGCAGAAATGTTCCCTGAGGTGATCAGTCGCTGTGCTCAGATCATGGAAGAAAGATAGAGTGACAGAAAAAAAAAAAAAAAAANCTTAGAATAAATAGCTACAATGTGGCTCAGGACAGATGAGCAACTTCCATGTCTGTGTCCACAAGTATGCTGCCATGTGAGTGTACATTTCTTCAAGACCATCAGTGACTGAATGAATACACTGGTTTAGCACAATGGTAAACACTTTATTGGAGGCCAGATAATAAATCAGTAAGTCATGCTTCACCTTATTTTGCCACTATCATTTTTCAGTTTTCTCTCAGATTGAAATCTCAGTCTTGGGTATTTTCCTTCATTTTTCTGAAGTGGATCCTATGTTACTATATTGTACTTTTTTACTGAACTCTTCAAGAAATGATTTTTTCCATTCACATAAGTGTGCTGAAGTTCTTATAAAGTATCATCTGGTAGTTTCATTAGCCCTGTTTATTTTCCCATCCAGCTCTTACCTCACCATATAATTAGCCCACAAGATACTCTGCTACTTAACGTTCCTTTTCCAAGTAGTATTTAGTAAGCTTTTTTCCTACATGATAGCTCAATCACATGAATTGTGAGTCTTTAGAGTGTGAATACATTTTAAAGAATAAAGTTTAATGAAATGCACTAAGAAGTGTGTATGACTCAGATCCACATAATCTATTGGCTTTCCCTACTTAGATTTTTCAGTTTGTTCAAAAAAAACCAAGCCTGCCTGGTAAATCTGCTTATAAACACTCCTGCACTGCACTGTAGCATGCTTTGAGGGTCTCATTCACCTCCATGTTAGTGCAGACTAAAGCAGCATAATGGGAAATCAGGCCTGCTAGTTCTCATACAGTTTCTCTAATTTGTTAGTATTGTTTGTATTTCCAAATATGAATTTGGCATTTGGGAGAATGAGTATCTGGCACCCCAGCATCAGGCAATAGTTCTGAAGATTGCAGGCAGCCTGCGATATCCTTGGCTGGTGTAAATTGATCTTGCCTCAAGAGAGACTATGAAGGTGAAGTGATTTGTTTCAGATGAAGTTTGGCCTATGAAATATATTTCTGATCTGATAATGAACATCCCCAGTACCCAAGAGCACAAAACATTAGGCCTCTTTCTCCTGTAGATATATCAGGTATGTAATAAGCAGTTTCTAAGAAAAACACATTGCTTGCCATATGTTGATTTATTGTCCTGAGCAATAGGATTATTGTCATGAAGATGGCAAACTGGATTTTTCCTTACAGGTAGTTCTGTCTCGAACATCCTTAGCTACCTTTATGACTGCCAAACATAAACTGTGCTCAGCTTTTCTCTTCCGGATTTTCTGCATAGTTTTGTTGTGAGACGCTAAACTCTATTTTATTCTTAATTCTATTCAACTTGTAAATTCTCCAGTGGGGACAAAAAGTTAAAAGATAGGAAGTCTCAAGGGTGACAGAGCACTGTAACAGACTGTTGCAATCCAGTTTTAACCCAGAGGAGCAGAGAAAGCTAGATCTCTGTGTATAAAATGGAAAGAACTTTGAAGTTTCAAAAAACATGATTAAAACCAAACGAGGTTAGATGTTGGTGCCAGAAAATTGATATATTTTATTTAATAATAAAAGAGGCAAAGAGAAAGAAAGAAAGAAAGAAAGAAAGAAAGAAAGAAAGAAAGAAAGAAAGAAAGAAAGAAAGAAAGAGAGAAAGAAAGAAAGAAAGAGAGAAAGAAAGAAAGAAAGAAAGAAAGAAAGAAAGAAAGAAAGAAAGAAAGAAAGAAAGAAAGAAAGAAAGAAAGAAAGAAAGCTAAAAGAGGCAAAGAGAAAGAGAAAGAGAAAGAAGGAAAGAAGGAAAGAAGGAAAGAAGGAAAGAAGGAGAGAAAGACATAAAGAGAGAAAGAAGTGTGCATGCTAGGTGGGGGACAGGGAGCGTGACAAGGGTTAGGTGGAAGAATATCACCCTTCCGGGTGTCCCAACAATGTCTCAATGCTCCCCTCCATCCAGTCCCCTGGTTGGTGAGGGTCCCCTGCTGCCGCTGCCACACCACACAGTATGGAGTCCAGTGGATTAATACACATTTTGGGCAGGTGAGAATACCCAGGTGCCTCCCCTAAGAGGGCCAGGTTTGACACTGTCCCTTGCAACACTGTGGATCTGTTGCATCATCTCTGGTGCAGGGTCTGGGGACCCCTTTGGAGGGGCCTTTGATGGGCCATGGCACCCCCTCTGTCCTTCATGTGCGTGCGGCCTCTCTCCGGGTGAAGGGGCCCCTCAGCTCCACTCCTCTGCACAGCAGAGGTGGGCACTACACCCAAAACCTCTCCTCCCCCCACCCTTTGGTGCGAGGGTCTGTGCTGGTCTGGCAGCTGATAGCCCTGGGGCTGTGGTCTCCACCCTGAAAGTGTCGGGCTTGTGCTCTGTGCATGTCACCAGCCCTGAGTTGTTACTTTATCTTATCTTCACCAGTGAGAGGTCCAGGGCCTCAGTCCCATTCAGGGTGTGGTAGTCTCTGCTGCAGCTTTTGTAATACAGTTCTTATTGTAACAAGCAAAGGTCCTTCATGAAAATGTTTGAGTCATAAACTACAATGTCTCAGTCTCTGACACAGATTGCTCAGAGGGTTTGTTGGAGTATCCTTCTCCGGAGATACTTAAAACTTTCCCAGATGCCATCCTGTGCTCTAGGTGAACCTGCTTTAGTAGAGAGTTGGATTTGATGATCTCCAGAGATCATTCCAAACCTAATTAGTCTATGACTCTGTGATTCTTTGAAAATTAGGAGTCCAGAGGACTGTGTGTCATCGCAAGGGCATAGGAATGGAGACCTATCTTCAACATTTCCTTGAAAATACCTTAGTGTCAGGATAAAGCAAGATGATGGGTGGGGAGAGAGGTATAGTACAACCCCAAACATTTACATATGGGCTTTTTTTTACTAAATTAGACACTTTCACTGTAAATACACAGCCCTAAGCTTGCACCCTGCTGACTCGGGAAAAATGTCATCCATCAAACACATGCAAATCATTATTCCTTGATACTTCTGGATCTGCCCTGATAAAAGGAGGAGAATATATCAGTGTCTGGGATTTCTTAGTAAGATCTGATGATGATCTCACACCAAAACAGGGAATCATTTTTATTATTCAGGGAACTGAGTAAAACAAGTGTAATGAAGACTGAGCAGGGAAAACTAAATCAAAATATTGTCCCAAAAGCATTCCTAGCAGACAGCTAGTGCCATGAAGCCCCATAGGAGAGATGAGATGAGTGACAAGCAGTGACTTCCAGCCCACCTTGCTGCTATAACAGAGGCTGGGGTACCTCAGGCTCATGTCTTCCACACTAGGCAGCACTGAATCTCACCTTGTTCAAGTCTGTGGTTTGGTTTGATGTTCTGCCAGGAAGTAAAAAGCTGTTGATATGAAAAGCTTTACACTCTCAAAGGCCACCATCTCAATGAAACTGGTTGCTCCCCTCATTCCCTTTGCACTGTGATTGTGGCTCCTTCTTCTCCTTTGCTGGAATGTGTTTCTCATCAGCACAACATGTTTTGAAGTGCAGCTCTATTCTGAAGACTAACTGTACAAAAATGTCACCTACTAACTCATGAGATTTGTCACTTTAATGTGTTCAGAAGCAGATCTGTTCACTTTAATGACAAAAGTAAGCTTTTACTACATTTTGCCTGTGATAACTCTATGGAGCCAATACAGCTGAAACATTGGAGCAGATTTTATTTCTTCACAGCTGTGCAAAAACAATTTATCAACATTCAGTCATGGGCTCAATTACCAATTCTAATTTGTAATTTCTAATTACAATCTCAGATCCACAAAGTCACCGAAGGAAGTAGATGAGTGAATTTCAGGGTAAGATTTATTTACAGACAATGATGTTCTCAATGAAGTCATAATTTGAACAATGTAAGTTATCATAAAGTGGTAAAAAGGAGCCTAGCTTTCCAGAATTAAATTGGATCTACAAGGCTGATAACTGTGATAATTTTTTATCAGTAGAACATGGGGAAGACATTAAGGTATAGCATGGATCACTATCATAGCACTTTACACTTTTAGTGATTTTCTTTTCAGAAAAATTGAAACAGCGTTGTATTTTAAGTGCCACAGTGTTGAGAAACTTCTGTTCTTTCCATAAAGATGAAAAGAAAAACCTCTTCGGGAAGGCTAAAGTTTGTGAGTAGCAAACAAATGGTCTAATTGACAACTCTGGGCCCACTAATGCTCTCCTAGTGCTGGCAAGGTTGTATTTTGCTGTAAAACAGAAGTCTGGGTAAAACTGTATTTCCACTGAGGAGCAATCCTTCTTCTTACATGTACTATGGCTTTCCTTTCTCCATTCAACATCTTTCCTGGCACTAAGCTCTGATTTTCCTTTGAATCATATCTGCCAATAAAGATATGAACATTGCAAAGTAACTCAATGTTATTAAAAAAATCCTAGGTTCCAAAAGTACCCTTTATTTTCATCTTACATTTTACTATCCAATATTATTTAAATGTCACTTTTATTAAAGTGTCAACCAAGAGATGCTGTAATCAAGTGATTTCCAGGTCCTTTTTTATGCTGCTTTCTTTCTGTTTGTCATTTTAACAGTAAGAAAGTTATTCTCTGTAAGAATGCTGCATATGGAAAGGACTTAATTTTGTAAAGGGAGTTCTTTTCCCCTACTTAGAAACTGGGCTCTGCTCTGAGATTTTGGAGCTTTAAGCAATACCAAGGGTTTAACCATAATGTCACAATTAAAACAATCTTCTGTATTTGTAGAATATAAAAGTGAATGATTCATAATCCCTTTCACATTGATGAAAGCATTGGGAAGTGCTGTTCAATGTGGATCAGAAATCAGAGAATTAAAGAAAGAGGCAGAGAATATGAGAGACTGGTTTGGGTTTAGGCATCTGCTTAGTTTTCCAGTGGATTGAAGCAGAGCCCAGTAGACCATTCATTTAAATCTGATGGTAATGGACTATATTCTTATCCAGCACAGGGTATGATTTATCAGGGGTGACAGAATTTTTATGACCTGACGTTTGTATGTCCATTACCTGAACTACATGAGCAAGGAAAATAATGCTGCTCTGTTTATAGATATTACAAAATAGAAATGAGCAAACCTTGACAAAATGTCTCACATCTGCCTTCTTGTCCACATAAAGCAATTTTCTTCTAATTTTCTAGACAGAACTCTTGGTGTATTATAGTTGACTGGGAGGACTTTCCAGGACATACAAATTAAACCCTTTATTGTTTTTTTTGCTAATTACGCAACTTTGGTGTTTATGAATTCTCTGAGCTAAAATGTAGTAACAAAATTTAAACCAATCTTGCAACTTGTGACTGAAAAGGCTCAGCCTTGCCAGTGAAATGGGCAGGTGCCTCACTCTATGCTGTCCTGCAAACTGTGGGTTTCTACGAGATGCTTAACAATTCGTGTGGGCTATGAGCTGTATGAGCTGTCCTGGGTACTTTTCTAGAATTCTCCCAAGTCAATGACTTTGCAATAAACAAGTTCAGAACAGTCAAAAGGGACAATAAGCGACATCAGCAAAAAAGAAATGTTCCAACTATCTCATTCTTTCCAAGCCCTGTCCCCTTGGCAGTATGGTAATTTCACGCAGGATTTTTGACACTGGTATAAGGACTGTGAGAGTGTTTATAGAGACACAAGGGAGCCAGTCTTCAAAACTACTCAACAAAAGTCCAATTAAATTTCTTGACAGCTGTTAAACCATCTTAAAACAATCTTGAATACACTTTTCATTCTTCTGGGAATAAACTCATATAATGATGGAGGAAATGTAGCAATGCATTTGTTTTCCAAGCCATGTTTTAAACCGCAAGTGACAAAACTAGGCAACAGTGTTCCATGAATTGTTGCATGAATTGTTGAGAGTTAGGTGTTTAGGGCAGGTGACAAAGCAGAAAGAGTACAAGCTTCATTTCCCATGGACTTGGCTGGTCCTGCAAGGCTAAATATCAAATTCTTTTCATTCATCAACATCCAGAAGCAGTCAGAAATTGAATTCTACAATAGATTTCTTTGGGGTCCATAAGTTTTAGGTGCCCTCAGGTGCCACACTAAGAAAGTAATGACAAGAAGAAACTCTGCCAGAAAAAAAGGTTAAGGCAAGTAATTCCCTTAGACTGGAGGAGTTTATATTTACTGGCTTAATTGCATACACCTTTATCAGAGTAAATAATGCAAAATCATGAAGTTCTAGCAATTCTAATGGAACTTTAGCACTTTCAAAACCATTATATAATGTTCCATGGCTCTCTTTGGCTACATGTTTCCATATTTTGGCTAAGTATGTCTACTTCACTTCCTTTGCCAGCTATCTCTTTATCAGCACCAGACCATATAAACAATTTTTAAAGACCACAGCCAAAGGCTGTAGGATGACAGCTGGGTGGTGTAGGTGAGTGCATCATTTTCATGGAGGTGAAAAGATCAAAGGAAATATTTCTATTTTTAGCATGGACTATATCATGAAATGTTTGGCTGCATCTTTCATTCTCATGCCCCAACAATGGCTCTAGTTATTTATAAGCGAAAGAAGAAATCTATCTTTACAATTCTCTTTGCCGTTAGGTTTTCTTGTCCTGCTCATAAGCCCCTCCTCCAGCTGCTCCACCTGAGGCTGAGAGGGCAGCTGGGACTTCATCAGGGCTGTGCAAAGATGTCTTCCCTTTCTATTGCTAATCCAGGAGGCAGATAATAGCCTTGCAGTTTCAGATACATAAAGGCTACCAAAACCTGAAAGTAATCTGATAATCAGGCCCCAACTCAATGACCTTCTTCTGAAACATCCCCCTTATGCAAGGCAGTAGCCAGCTGATGGGGGAAGCAGTGAGCATTAGTGGGGCTCTGGAAGTGTTGCTTTCTGTGAATGCCAGGAGGTGAATTAAGGGTTCTGGATGCAGTTCTCCACTCTGTTTTTCATTTGGAAAAGCTCTTGTGCAAGAAAATAGTTTGAGAATACATTAAATAAAGCAAACATTGTGATGAAGTAAACATCAGAAAGGCAGTTTGAATGCAAGATAAACTTTATGCGGTGTTTTTTAGATCTGTGAATTTTTGGAAACAGTAAAATTTAAAGCAGTGGAAACTGTATTTTTCTTGGTTGTTTTTAAATAAAGTGTATATATATATGTAAAAATACAAGCCATGAGTATTTTCCAGTGATGTGATGCCTCCATCTTATTCTAGTACTCCATTTCTGTCGCTGAAAAAGCTGAAAGGGGTCATACACATTTGAATATTGACCTCTCTACAGTGATTCTCAATAAAGCTACAAATTAGTGTCAATGGTGATGATGTTTTTTCATAGTATAGACACCTGCCTACTAGAAACTAGACTGAAGCCAGCAGATAGTACTCATGATATCCAACCACTTCAGTGCTGGGCAGTATTCAAGTCAGTGACACAAAACAAAAAGCTCAGCCATCCATTACAAATCATCCAAAACATGCAGTCTCCCTGAATATATATAATTCTTCAGTGTGGATTAAAATAGCTTCATTAAAAAATGTATTCAAGGGCCCTGGAGTTTTAGCCTCTGATGCTTTTTATGTAGGCCAAAGAGTACTTGTTCTACAGGATTGAAGGAGGATTAATCAGCAAATTGTCTGCAACTTCCTTCACAAACAGTATGTTGATTTTTAACTACTGTATTTTAATAGTATCTCTGAGCCTGAGACTTGATTTTGTGGCATTCAGCATCTGACTCATGTTCTCTTATAACTTTGAATTATGCATTTGATCTTGTCTTCTGATTTTAGTTTTTATGCCCAAAGATCTCAGTCAGTCCTAAATAAAGCCAACCACCATGCTTCTAAGGTTTTTTTTGGTTAATTTCTTATTATTCATGAGGACTCAGAGACCCAAGTCCAGCCCCAGACTGAGTACTTTTCCTACATGAGCACCTCTCATAGTGTCACCATCTGTCTTAAAGTCTCTCTTTTTCTCTCCAGGTTTGCTTCCCTTTTGAGACTTCAGAAGCCTTGCTTTGCTCACTGAGTGGAATGGATGTCTTTTTTGAATGCTTATCCACCAGGAAATCTATCTGCTACTCTACTACACTGCCTCTTTGTGCTGCCACACCAGGGCATAAAAAGCACTTGTGATCCGGGTTAGGAAAGACCTTTCTGCATGTGAATCTCTGGCAGAAAAATTGCTCCAGTATTTTTATTTCCCTGATTTACTCCCCTTTTGTGCTATTTATAGGACTACAGGACAGCTCAGTTTGCAAGGGACTTCTTATTTCTAATGCAACCTCCTGTCCCAGCAGGACCAGCTTTCAGCTCAGCATCCTCCCACCACACACCACTTTGAAGAGTCTGGCTCCATCCTTACTCTAGGGGCCCCCAAAACTGTGTCCTCACAAGGCTGAACAAGTCCAGGTCCCTCCTCTGCTTCTCCTCGAAGCATAATTCTCTTCCTCCTCCCACTGCAGTGGCCTCAACTGAACTCCCTCCAGTTTATCAATGTTTGTCTTGAGCTGGGGAGCCAAAAATGTATCCAGTAGCCTAAATGTAGTGTAACAAATGCTGAGCTGAGGGAGTAATCACTTCCTTTGCTCTGCTGGCTCTGTTTCTATTCATAAGGCCCAGGATACTGCTGTTGCCAGATCCACTGCTGGCTCTTTCCCAGCTCACCATCTACCAAACCCAAAGAGCACCTACAGCAGAGCCAATCCATCCCCATAGTTCTCCCAGCCTAGGGGCAGAGCTTCATTTTTCCTTATCAGATTTCAGAAGGTTGCTGTTGGCTGTTCCTCCGGGCTGCCCAGGTCCCTCTGAAGGCAGCCCTGCCCTTAAACATGTTGACCACACCCACACTTTTGTTCCAGCTCCAAACTGTTCCACAGTTTCTCTAGGCAGTCTCTTCTCTCTTCTCACCACCTCCTTCTTGCTAGATCCTATTTGTTTTTATCTTATCTGCTTACTAAACACAAGGTAAATTGCAGCCTGCTCTGCTGTTTGAGCTGACAAGCAGAAGTATCCCTGGTTTAATCCAGATCACACTCCTTACACAATCTTTTCTCATTCATAATATCCAACCACATGGACCTGGAGAAAGTAAATTTGCTTGCTACTGCAACAAGCCATTTTTTCTAAAAGCAGTGAAAAACCTTAATCAAAGCCTACAGTGTACTTTTGCAATGCATCAGTAAGACCAAATGCCAGCTCTTTCCGTGCTAGCTGATTAGTCTAATCTCAGGAAAACCAGCTAGAAAAGTATTTCCAAACTGGATTCCATTCTCTGACATGCAAATAGTTCTTAAAAACTTTCAAAATGTTACTTTTATTTTAATGAGTAAATTTTTTTCTCTTGTCATATGCATAATCTTAATATGCATTTTAAACACTGATAATTCTTGTATCAGTGTGGTTCACAGGTTCTGACAATTTTAAAGGAAGAGTTGGTCATCTTATATTTGCTTTAGTTTTCTGGTTTATCATACTAATTAAAGGATCATTAATTTCAAACACAATAATACATGCAAAGCTCCCTGCAAATACAAAACTCAAAGCTCAATTACTGTTCCACATTTTGCTGTTCCCCTGTGTAAAAAATAGGGTAGGGGTCACTTTGTTCTAAAAATACACAGAGAGTGTATTTTACAGCTCAAATATATGTCAGCAAGTATTTATGGATCAAAATAGGGTAACACCAAATAGATGATACTAAAAATGTCAGCGAAAACATTAGAATGGAAATACACCACCTCTTTGTTTGTCAGCCAAGTAACAAACCTGGACTAATGCTTTTCCTTCGCCAACCCTTTCTGGGTTTTTTTTCAAGCCTGTGTAGCACTAAAGAGGAAATCATGCATTCTGTGTGCCTATAAATATTCACATACCCTATTTCCCTCAGCTGCTCTTTTGTCCCCTGACTGAGATATATGGATGTTCACCTGAAAAGCAAATGCCTGACTATCATTATTCATGTCTGAATGCCAGCTCCAGAGCAAGGAGAAGCCCAGGCTCTTGAAATAAGCATCCGCCAGGGAAAGCTTCAAATAGCATCGAGAATCTGCACCTCTGACAGTGGCCTCTTGATGACAAGGCTGTTCCCTTCCAGAAGGCCCCAGGTGAAGCGGTAGATCAGTGACAGACTCAGGATTTGTCTTTGTCCTTTCTCCAGACATCACTTGTTAGTTTTATTGGCATTGCCCAAAAGAAAATGCCAAGATAATAATATCAACCAAAGGATAATAAGGACAGCAGTGAAAGCATTATATAGACATACAATTCCTATTTATTTTTCAGTCCTACCCAGAACGAGGTCTACTGCCTTCTTTGTCCACACATGACTCAACATTATAGATGCTTTGCAATCCCAGGGGCAATCAAATTGTTGGATGCCTATTCCCCATGTTCCTCAGAGAATAAAGAATTGCAGGTTGATTATTTTAGCTGAGTACATCTTACTTGAGCATATTTATCTTTTCAAGCCTTCAGTGGCTACCTCAGATTGGAATAAGTTAGCATTATTTGCCCTAGGTGTCTATAGGACTCCCAGACAAATACACCAGCTAGAAACAGTCTGGGAAATGAGTTGTCAGTGGCCATCATGTTTCTGGACTTTGCCTTTGCCATAGTTATGTGTTGCCCTGACTTTGCAGTGTTCAGTGTTTTCTTGTGAGATTTCTCTGTCATGGCCATGACTTGTTTTCTCTCTATTATCTATGTTTTCCTAAATTGTATCTGTGTTTACGAATTCCGGTATACCGGATGGAGAAATATGATTGACAAATACTTTGACCAAGTGGATTATAGGAGGTGGTGATTTCTACCTCCAATCCACGGTGATGTGTGAAAACATATAAATAAAGTCGGAGGGCTCTGCCCTCTCTCTTCCTGCTCTCTCTCCTGCTGCGTCTGTGTGTGTTCTTGTGTGGCTCTCCTTCAGGCCCTCGGCCTAGCAGGCCTGCCTGGGGAGTGCCATAGTTATGCAGTGCTGCATGTTGACTGTGCCACCTGCCTAGCACGTCTCTGATGGCAATAACCCTCTGTGCTTTACATTTTCTCAGAACAAACATTGAAATCCATCAAACAGCTTTATTTCACTATGCAAGAGTCTGTTTCATTTGTGCATTGCTAAAGCATACGTCTAGAGTGGTTAACACACAGTTTGCACCAAAAAGTGAACACGCCTAAAATAAGGTGAAGGTCTTCAGATGATGTCCTGATTGGTATTACAGCAGTACATGTACAAATGAATAGTTGTAAATATTTGAGTTAGCTTTTGTATAGAAACAACCCCATGGAAAGAAGGAAGAGGTCTCAAGCTCCTCTCCTCAAGCAATGGAGACATTTCACATGTCCACTGGATTTTCTTGCTGTGAGTAGTTAGCTCTAGTTTTGCGATAGAGCAAAAAGTGATTAATATGAGAAAAATTATTTTGGATGGCATAAGAAACACCTGTAAGAGCTGAGACAGTCCAATCTAGCACAGATATAAAGCATCTAAGAACCCTGTTTTCCAGCTTGCTATGTTTTTCAAATAGAAAATGCACCACATTTATCAGATCCCTTTCCATTTGCAGCATGGATTGCTGCCCTCAGTTTATTCTGTAGGTCTTCAATTTTTCAAAAGCAATTCACTGAGAACTCTTTTTCTGCAAGAGAAAGAGAAGATGGAGAGGAAAGGACAGGCTGAGGATGCCACACTGCTCTTTGCACTGACACATTCTCTCACCACACTGCTTGGAACAAGCAATATAACCAGTAATGGCTTTAGTAATCACAATGCCCCATGTTATATTGTAGTCTGGCCTCTCTCTAACAAAGTCATTTAATGCCCTGGAAAAACAGCCCAAAGATAAAGATTTTTCAGTACCTCACAGAAAAACTGTTAGGTGTAATTTCTGTCACTCATTTAAAGACATTTGCAAGAACATGCTTGAGAAATTATTGTCACTGAATGATCAAAATCATGTTTTCAGTATAAGGTCATATGAGATGAGAAAACACTTTCTATTCTGTAATTCATAATGGCAATTTTTAGGATCTTCTAGGATCTTCTGTCTCCGATACTGAGGAACCTGATCACAAAAAATATTGAAGTTAACTGCAAAATGGTCCTGGGAGGTAGAGAAGGTGTTTTACTTCAGTTTTTTAAATGAGAGTTTGTCTTGCAGACAAACAGACATAATTCTTACTGTGACACACTGTGGAGAATAGGGCAGAAGAGGGAAGAGAAATTTAGGGTGGAAGTCACCTCAGCACTTCAAATATTAAATATCCAGTATAAAATAAGCTCTGAGAGAGCAAGAGGGAGGTCTCCCAAGCACAGTACATCACACACTAAGATAGATGGCTGGGGCATGCTGCCTGCCAAAGATGTCTCTCCCCACTGGTCCTGTCAGGAGCTGAGCCAGACTGAACAAACAGCATTTTGACAGCTGAAGCCGGAAGTCTTCCCTTTAGTACTGCCGCTTCCAAGGTGACCGTGGGAGTACCTACCCATTGGACTGTCTCCTTGTGCAGCCTAGGTCAATTCTCCAGGCAGTTTATTTCCAAAAAATGAAGCAGTAACTGCGTCACAACTGGCCATTGTACTACATTCTCTAAACTATTTTGCTAATCAAGATACAACTTACAATTTCACAGAAGAAACAAATGTTCTTGAACATAACCAACATAATTATATCTATTATCTAGCAGTTTAGATGAATCTGCTCTGTAGTCTCCTCTGGGAAAACCTATAGAGTTCAATCTGCATTTATTTTTAGGGGATATACTGGGCTAGCCAGAAGAGAAGACCAGTACTGAAACCACAAATGACGTAAGTCACAGATTTCTGTTCCCACACAAAGCAGTCTCTTCAGTAGAGTCAAAATACTGTTGATTTATTTGCAACAGCCTTTCTATATGTCATGCCATGAGTCCCAAAGGAAGACAAGGAGTCATGCTGTTCTGCTTACCCATGCAAAGGAAACTAAAATCTCTTATGAAATAATAAATGCACTATGAAAGACCTAATGCCAGTCTAATCACTCCACAAATCTTGATCTTAAGTGGCAAAAACGCCTCTGCTGCTCTGTGACAAAATCCAACACTGAAGCCATGTCGGGATGAGGAATAGAAATGCTTTAATGCATCTCATTTTCCCTTCTGTTCCAAAGTCTTGGTTGCAAAGATTGGTTCCTATCTGCATTAGTAAGAAGCACTGTGTAATAGGAGTGAACCCACAGAGTGGGACAGCTGATGTTAAGGATCTGCAGTGCTGCGGTGCGTTCTGGGGGGGTACCGAGCGTCCGTCCGCGGTTTCAGGGGCAGTCCGGGCTGCTCCAAGGCACAGGTGGGCTGGTGAAGTTCCTGTAGGGGTTCACCCAACCCACCGATGGTCCAGGTGCGCCGAAGAAGGAGAGACAAGGCAGAGGGGCTTCCCAGATGGTTTATTCGGCACTGGGGTCGTGCCAGCGAAGCCCTGGCAAAGCATATTACAGTTACATAAATACAGACAGGAGGGGGCGGGAGGAGGGTACAACATCCAATAGAGGAGCACTGTGGGGTTTCAATTTGGCGGGCTTTGTGTTGGATTACACAATAAAGAGCCCTCCATGGGGTGGAGAACCGATACCAAGGGGGGGGAGGGTACATAGCAGGGCCTGGCCATGAAATAGACCGAAACTGGCCAGAGCACACCGCAACACTGCAGGACACATTATCCCTGTTTCAGGGAGCAGTACCTCAGGGAGGTCTGGTCTCGTCCCATTGACTGAATGGCACAACTGGCTGGAACACACTAAAGGCTCTCCTGGAGCACATCATTTTGTTTACTTCAACCAAGAGCAGTCCAGCTTTCTCAGAGACTGCTCTATGACCCAGAGCAAGGTAACAGGGACAAATGGTCTGCAATAAACTACTGATCTAGATTCACCAGGCATTGTCTTCAAGACTTTACTGGCAAACAAAAACTGCATGACTGAATAGTTGACTCTCTGTGGCTTAGTCTATAGTACTGAAATTAGGTTGCCACAGTTACTTAACAAACAGGCAGCTAATACCCAAAAAAGGAACTATTTTCTAGGCAGCACTACACCATATTTCTAAACACTACCCTATATATTGGCATCTTTTACCAGAATAAACTGCATATAAGTTTGCATTTCCACACTCTGAGCTAGCATAGCTTCTTTAGCAAGACTTTACATTTGGATATTTCATAAACTCTGTGAAGTCTACACCATTCTGAATAAAGAAAAAATATCCAGGAAGGAGTCAAGATGCCTAAACCTTTCCTTGGTGAACCAGAACACTTTTCATAAGCACATTTCATTCCAGCAAAACATAATTGGGCTCACATACTGAACACCTTCTCCTTGCCAGTCTTATCTTCACTAATCGGATATTTGTGAGAGCTAGAATCTGCTTTGTGTAATACTAAATAATCATGGAAGGAATGTGGCCCAACTGTGAGAAACCTTTAATCCTCTCTTCCCCTTCCCAAAATGCAGGTGCGCATAACAATGCAAAACTTTTTAAATATCTTTCCTTTGACCTCTTGTGCTTGTTAGCTCCTGTGGGTACATAACCAATTCCCTGTGTCACAATATACATTAATTACCTCCATGTTCTTCATAGCATTAGGTTACATGAGAAGCAGACAACAAGTCTGTTTTGAGATATGAGATCTGAATCCAATAAAAGATACATGTACTTGAAAATAATGCTCAGCAAGGCCTCTGCCAGGACTTCTGGCTCTTGGGGTGGAACCCAGAGCTGAGATTTGGCCTCAAATGGGCAATTATAAACAGACATGCTACCTTCAGTAGTAGTTATCTAAATCTCAGGAAACACTAAGCACAATGAAAGGTCTCAAACCCTGTCCCCCAGCAGGGTTTAACCAAGGCAAGACTGAAGGAATATACACCTTCATATATATATTCACATCCACACACACACATGTACATATGTACGTATGCATGCAGTCTGGATCCACAGCACAGTGTCCTGCTCACTGGAGAGAAACCTACAGTCAGTTTTGCCAAGATACAGACAGCCCCTTCTTTGCAGAAACAGGGTTGAAAGTGCCAACATGGCAATGAAGAAAGTAGGAAACCAAGGCAACTTCCTTCTTCACCTTGTGTGGTTACAGACAACACCTTCTGGTACTTTCTTTCATGTCTCTAAGAAAGTTAATCTGGATGTGGTCAGTGTCCGTGCCTTTTCTTGACGTGATCACACTATGTAGGAAAGTGCTTAAGACTCTGGGAGAAACCAGAGCGCATGTGCACTTCAGAAACACTGGTAGTCAGGAAACTTACCTGCAAAACAGAAGACTCAGGCTCTGATATTAATACCCAGAATCCCTTCTGGGGTTTCACCCAGGTGAATAAACAGCTGGAGAGGTGGTAACAAGTCTGCCCTGCCTTTCAGAAGGTACCATCATTACGGAGTACAACTGATCCCTGTTCCCTGTCTTGGCTTGTGAAGTTTGCACTTTTGCCCCTACAGGTCCTGGCACAATGTCCTTGCCCATGACTTGCAGACCTACAGAGTGCTCTGCTGGAGTTCAGGTAGAGCCAAACTTGCTGAATGGGAGCACTGGTGGCCCTGGTCTGCTCAGAGACTCTGTCAGCCATCACTGTGCAGAGGAGGATCTCCTTCATCAGCTGTATGTTTGAAAGTAAATTGTTAAGGTTTATGGGAAAAATAAACAGCGGGATGCTCAGTTCCAACTAAATAGTAACATTTAGCCTTTCACTGGAGCATAACTTTGGGCACTTGAGAACATTTTACCACTAAATCTCAGGCCTTTCAGCTGCTTCAGCAAGCTAGGCACCATGGGGAGGCGAAGGAGAAGTACTCTCATGCACCAAATTATGTGTAGCCTGCATTCAAAGTTCTTAAATACTCTTTTATTCCCAAAGTCTTTGAAAATGCATCTGGGCAGGGAGTAAGCATCATGAGACTTTTACAAACACCATTCAGGAACTTCTCAACTGTGCCTTGATCTTATTTTACACAATGATATCCTGTTCAAGACCCAGCCTAAATTGTGATAAGTCAAATCCCCAGGAGGAAGCCAGAAAAAATTGATCCCAGGCTTTGATCATCAGCCATGGTCCTCTGGAAATTATGGATGCAGCTCAAACAGGGTCCTGGTGTTTCCAATCTAGTGACACATAAGCACATCTGGACATGGGGACAACTGCTGCTGCATGGAATCTGACTGACTGGTTACTTAGACAGAATAAAAGTGTGATGTTGGAAATGCAATAAAATGCTTAAATCTGAAGCTGTGTGTAGTGTTATATAGGTGATTATTTGATTTCTGTCCTACCTTCACCACACTTCTCTACTTTTGGCACAGAGTCCAGTTCCTCTTCTGTCTATCACTGCTACAGTTGAACCACTCTCAGGAGGTCAGGCTAGACTGACAGACTGTCTGAGAGTAGTGCTCCTTGGAGAGCTTAACTTCACCCTTTCTCTGTTAGAGAGAGTGGGATTCTCTTCAAAATGCTGTAGTACTGAATTTTCAGAGAGGGGAATCCCTGCATGGCTTACAAATAGTTACATTTAATTACACACCACAGAGCAACCCAATGATAAACTTAATAAATTGCTTAGGGAAAGAAGTTCAGTGGTAATGAGCACATACAAAAGTATGTGTGAAATCTTGCATCTTTGTGCAATGCAGATAGTGAACACATGAACTGTTTCCCAAATTTTCCACGCTATTGATCTCAGAGCTATACTTGAGCCTGGCAGAGATACCACCTGGAACAGCTTCACTTAGGGTTTCTGCAGCAGTCTGTTACTGATTGACCAGCGTGAAAAACTGGGAATCATAACTGGAAGGGTCAAGGCCTAAACTGGTAGCACACACTTGACTTCAGCTCCAGCTTGTAGCTAATCAAATTCCTACCCTGTTTCATGAGAAAAAAAATACATCTGGCATTTTGTTCCAATCTTTTTAAAAGGGGAGAGTTAAAAAGAGGGTGCTTCAGACCAGGGCATTACCCTTTCTCTTCCCTTAAAATCAGTTTTAACTGTGGCAGTTTAACTACAGGCAGTTTGAAGCATGGTGGGAATTACCGCACATTCTGCAGGAGCATAAGCATAATTTCTGGGCCATCAGTGATAATTGGCCAGCAGAGGCCACTTACACATGGTGATTTCCATAGTCCTCCACAATAAGGAACAAGACTATTACAGCTGTCTTCTGAAAAAAGACAAGTTGTAAAAAGTTGTAAAAAAATGTGAAAAAGAGACAGATATGTCCACACTGCAGATGTCCACAGCTAGTCATTGATTTCCACAGCAGAGAAATTCACGCATGAATCCCTGGGGAGACCTGAGAAAAAAAAAATAAATTATTCTTTACATTCTTTTGAGCCTTAAAATGGATGAACAACAGAGTTACTAGGCCTTTCCTTCTGCTATATCCTACTTTATACTCAAGACCTATACCTTGTGAACATTAGCACAGGTGGCTGACTCTCATACTTTTTGTGTAATCCACTGATTTCAAAGATAAATGTGCATATGTACACGTTTTACCATGATTAAGGCCTATGTTGAAATTATTTCAGTATTGCCATGACAGTTTAATTACAGAAAATGACCACTGAATCTACAGTTTCTGTAGAAAGACTAAAATAAGGGTTGAGTAACAAGATACAGTTTACACATGCTAAAGGGCTTTTCTGCAGTCTCTCTTTATCTTTTCCCATGTAATTTCTATCATCTTCCTCAGTAAAGCTAATATAAATAACCATAAATCCAGATTAAACCCTTTATATGGACACTCTAATTCAGAAAGAAACAAGGCTAAATTCAATTTAATTTAAATCACTTCTAAGGTCCAAAAGAAAGCAAATTATAGTGACTGAAAGGAAGCTTCATTTCGCATAATAGTTTCCAATGATTCGGGGGATTAATGTAACTTCAATAATCAATTTCAAAATCACTATATTTAATTCAGATCATTTTCCCTCAGCATCAAAATGTAGAGAGACTCTAAATGGCAGCTATTTGCTAAAGTTCATAAACCCTTTAGAAGGGATTAAGAATATTCTTTAAAAAATAAAAAAGAGCCAACTTCTGTTACCAGAGAACCATGAGGTGAAGCCTAGCAGTTCTCAGCCATTAATGATGTCCAGTATCATGATGCACCCTGAGCTTCACCAGCAACCTCCTGACACCACTCACTGTCAAGAAATAACAATGGTAGAAAACATCATTTTTAAAGCAGCATGATCACAGTGAATTTGGATGACCTGATTCTGTAGGGCTTGAAAAGGCCAGTTTTCTGAGCTCCACTCCAAAGACATCCTATCTCATAGGTCACAGAATAGACTTTGATACAAGCTTAGGCTTTAGAACAGCTTTCGTGTTCCAAAAATGTTGTCACAGACATGGGATTGAACTGTTAATTTGGCAGGATATCATTCTCTTCACTAGCACTGTGACATATGGGGGTGGAGGAGGAGAAGAGATGGGAGTGAAAGGTGGTTGTTTTGCATTCCTACTCAGCTTGCTCTCTCTTTTTTAACATAGTCATCCATTGCAATCCCTCACTGAATAAGCTTGGCAAACTCAGGGGCCAGATGTCAAAGCCTGGCTTTGACTGTAACTCTCCAACACTGGCATTTGGCTGTGCCATTGCCTTATTCATGGGAAGTCCATTACTTATTTTTAAAAGAGTAAAGCTATTGAGTTTGCATCATTATCTCTCTGTATTCAATTCAATTATTTACAAAACAGTCATTTTTTAGCCACAGAAAATTCCAAGAAGTTGCCAAGTAGCTCCATTCTTTTTTATATATATATATATACTAGGAGACAGATCGAGTGCTATCTAGTTGATTGGCTTCTTCCTTAGTAATCTAAAATCTAACTAATCTTGTTATTGAATCCAAATACCTCAATCTGTGAGGAATTTGGAAAGCTCACCCTGGGCTGCTTTTGTGTTTGTATTGTGGATGCCTGTAAACAGTAACGAGATGTCACAGTAACTTGTGCATGAATAGGGTCAGGCTCAGAGATGGCTATATATCAAAGCTAATTAGAAAACAAAATCTTGGAGGATGTGAAAGCATTTCTCTGAAGTGCTGCTCTATTTGACAGCTGCAGTCGTGTACCAGCGATTGCCACCTCCTGTGGGGAGTCTCAGTTTTCTTATACAAACACTTCAGCATGAAGAGGGGCAGATGAGCTGGGCCCATAATAAAGGGGTTTGAAATTGGATTCTCTTTGTGGAAAGAGCTATCTAGGCATTTGAGATGTATCTGTGGAGCTATATATTGCTGCCCAGTGATGGGGGAGGGATGTGTGAGATGTGTCATAATTTCAGCTCTTGTAAGGGAAAAATGAAAGGTGTTAGTTGGAGAAAATAATGCCATTATTGTCAAGAAGAATGAATATTGCAAGGGAAAAAACACAGCTGGAAGAAATTCATTATAGTATTGTTTTTAAATATTCATTTCTATGAACTAAAACTATTCTTTTTTATTGACTAAGGTACTTCACATTAATATTGGAAACTTCTATATGAAATTTACTACATTTTAATTATTTCTTGCCCTGCCTGGGATATTAATGTTGGGATTACCTTTGAAAGAGTATTACTATTGGTGATTTATGCAAAGTTCAGCTAGTTCTATTACTCTACCAGTTTGAATTAGAACAAGAAATGTAGGAAGCATGCTGCTATCATGACAGCTCTAGATTACTATCTTCAGTAGTTGGTGTGATCAGTGTACTTGAAGCTTTACCACTGGTCAGTGTCCTGAACTCTTCCTTTCCTTCAGCAGCAAATCACTAAGGGAGGAAAAACTGGGAAAAATGGCTCCATGGTCTTAGATTTAGGATTTTAATAATCCCATAAAGTAATGTATTCCACCTGTTGCACCTGTTTAGATTCCACATTCAGGCCAATGCTTTTATAGTGTAACTGTTACTGATTGAGCTGAGCAGAAAGTGTGTTTAATAGATATAATTTTCTGATTGTGTTAAGCTGGGTATGATTCATCTCCTGGCACTCCATCCTGTTAGATTTAATAATAAAGTATTTGTACCCACTGAAACTGCATGTGTTGGGTTTGTGTGGCAAGCTTTGGCCACAGGGCAGTTTCTGTCAGAAGATGCCAGAAGCTTCCCCCATGTCCGACAGAGGTAATGCCAGCTGGCTCCAAGACAGACCCATTGCTGGCCAAGTCCAAGCCTGACAGCCATGGGAATAGCGCCTCTGGGGTACCAGATTTTAGAAGGGAAAAAAACCACCTGCATATCAGCTGCAGCCAGAAAAAGGAGTGAGAGTATGTGAGAGGGACAGCCCTACAGACACCACGGTCAGCGAAGAAGGAGGGGGAAAAGGTGCTCCAGGCATAGAAGCTGAGATTCCCCTGCAGCCCCTGGAGACCTACAGGGGAGCTGAGATCCAACAGCCCTTGGAGAACCCCACCCTGAAGCACGTGGATGCCTGAATGAGGCTGTGACCCAATGGGAAGTCTACTCTGGAGCAGGCTCCTGGCAGGACCTGTGACTCTGCAGAGAGAGGAGTCCAAGCTGCAGTAGGTTTACTGGCAGAACCTAGTTTATTTTTCATTAACCAACTTGGATTTGATTGGAAATAAGTAATTTCCCCAAGTTGTGCCTGTTTTGCTTGTGACAGTTATTGCTGAGTGACCTTTCCCTGCCCTTGTCTTGGCCCACGAGCCTTTTGTTTTATGTTCTCTCCACTCCCAGCTAGGAGGGGAGTGACAGAGTGGTTTTGGTGGGCACCTGACATCCAGTCAGGGTCAACCCACCACAGCGAATACTGCAGCTGTTCAATAGACTCATTTATCTCAATGATTTAAGATATTTGGAGATCAGAGGATCTCACAGTGAATCCCAAGGATCTTGTTTCTCTGATAACTAATCTGGCTATGGCTTTTTCAAATTTCTAGAGTTGGCAGCAATTTCCTAAACCTGTTCCAGAGCCTATCAGAGCTTGCTTTTCTAGTCAACAAGAGGCTGTTCTGCTTTCCAAGACAAGATGCAAAACCACGATGCCCAATCATACTGGCAGCTTTGCTTTAGTCTATCCAAAATATCAGCTACTTCACTGTATTAAGCTGGAATCACTGAATATTCACTCTGATCTAACTTGTCAGGGAGCCTATGGCTACCACACAATGTTTGCCACTTGATGCCCAGAACTGGAACATTTTTGTGAGAGAGATAGAGGCTGTAGAAGCAGTAACTAGAGAAAAATAAAAGTAAAGTTTTCACATGGCAGACCAGTTGACAGCATTTAGCAGATTTTTTTCATTTTTAAAAAAAAAAAAAAAAAAAGCCCATTTCTCTCTTTCTTGCTGTGGTCAGTCCCAGTGGAAAGCACTTGAAAGTTGTAGAATAAAGACAACATCAGAGCAGTGATACCAAGAGAGAAAGTGAGGAATTTTGTTTTATTCTGTTTTTTTCTTGCTGTACCAATGTGAATAAGAGACATACTGAAGTACCCTACGGCAAATCTCACTCTAGGTTTTCTCCATGGCAAATGTGGTAAGAAAAGGATAATGAGGCTACATTTGTTGTCAGTGATGATCTACCCCATGGGAAATGTGCCTTTCCTTCAGTCCTGTTTTTGCTCCACATTACAGCTACTCAGACACCCAGGTGTGAAAATTCTGATCACAAATATGAGTTAAATATCCAGGTTCCTGTATGATATATAGGAAAGATAGTCTGTTTAAAAGAGGAGTCACAGAAGTCAGCACATTGTATGAAGTACACCTAGTTCCACCAGAAGAAAATACAGAAACAGAGTGCTGGAAATCTTGTCCTTCTCTTGTCTTTGAGGTATGTACTTGCATTTTTAATTTACTCACTTAGTTGAGAATTGGTTTTGCAGCTGAAAATCATTGTGAAAACTACTTTCTTTTAAAATATGATTGCTGAGTCACATGAGCCATAAGACTGACTTGATATATAAGACAAGGCAGCATTGTTCACTTCTTGTACAGAATGAAATGCAGACTCTGCTCTTCAAGACAATGGCCTAAATCCTCTGCATCCTGTGAGTGTTCAAACCCACCATTCCAGCAAAGAACCCAAACCCTGGAAGAGCACCAGTTTCTACGTCGACTTTTGAAACAAGGAAAACAATAAGGGGGAACAAGACATTTGTTCATCCAGCTTTCTGCAGCCTCAGGCAGGGTGAAGACCCTCCAGTGTGAGATGGGATGTAACAGAGTTTGTCAAGACAAAGAATGACTTTGGTCCAGATCTCTGGCTCCATGGGTGGGTATCAGCATCTAAAGTGGTGCATAAAGGCATTGGGTTGCACATCTGTTATCCATTTGAATGAGTTTTGGTTCTTCAGAAGAATACTTGCAGTATCATATGTTCAGGAATATGTTTTACAGACTCAGAGAATACAGGTGCTTCCCTGCAGCATTTGCTGCAGTTTCTGGCATCTGGAGATGGACAAGTGTTTTGACTCAGCCCTTCTTGGTCTCTTGCAGGCTATCTCTAGAGACTGTCCTGTCCAGTGTGAGGTTTTGAGTCCCAGACACCACTGGGGGTATGCACAGTGTGTGTTACACAGGCCTTTCAACATCCATTCTGGTACCAAGACATCCACTCTGCCTTTTCTCTCCTACACCTTCTCTTCTCACTAGAAGAAGTCAAATGATTTCTTGTATTACACATTGTTTACAAAAGCACTTCTTCATTTTCTGTATTAGCAGGGTAATTTGATGAGTTAACCTAGAAAGAACTATCTGAACACATAGTACAAAAAATATAGGACATGAGGAAAATATGTAAAAAGATCATAGAAAGCTGCTAGTTTAACCATTATTATCATTATTCAGTGTGGTGTTGGTGAAACACTGAAGAACCCACCACAATTATCTGGAGTTAAAATTACAACCCTTAATTAAATCCTCCACCTGTGTATACACCAGGAACATATATGCTGATGGCAGCTGAAGAGAAATTTTAGCTGTCTTTGAAATCAGCTGTATGTGCTTTATTCAAACAAATATGTGAAGCCATCCAGAACATTTTGCTTCTCTGCTTGGCCATCATTACAAGGGTTTATGTTATGGTTTCCTTGACAAAGCTGTAAGTTATTTTCTTCTGCGTACAGCACTTACTGTGGGCAGAAACCACAAGGAACACCTTACCACCTTGTCATTAGGGTTATTGCTATCCAGATACCACCCCATGGCACTGTGACCAAACCTAGAAAGTGTGCTTACACCACCTGGGAGTGTGTAGGTTGGCACTCTCTCCTTACCACTGGAAAGAAACACCAACCATTTTTTTCCAACTGCACTGTAGATGAGAGTACCTACCTCCTGCTGGCTGAGGTCACACAATATTGGCCATAAAAGGCTCCAGCACCAATTATTTAATGAAGGATACGTATTGTGTCATCAATATAGGTACCCTCAGCGCTGGCACTGAGGGCGTCCCAAGTGCTGTCAGAATAGCTGCACCATCCACAGCTTCTGGATGCTGTTTTTGGCACAGCAAGAGAGGAAAGGCAAGTGGCCAGTCCTTGCATCCTTGTTTATGATACTGGCTCTGCCTTAGCCCCACACAGCTCATGGCTGGACTAGTGACCTCTACCAACCTGGACCAGCAAGGTGACTATGGCAGGCTACTGCTGTGGGCCATAAGTACAGTACACCTGTTCTGACCTCCATGAAAAAATGAAATGAGTGCTTAAGAGCATGTATAGAAGTTGAACAGCTTCCACAGTTTGTTAGAAAGCATTTTATTTCAATGAAGCTATTTGTTTATAACAAAAAAGGCCTTAAAAAAAAAAGGAAGAGAAAGCAATAAACAGCAACATTTACATTTGAGGTTTCAATCCAATCCTCTCCCAAACAGCCACCCAGAACACCTACTAATTCCTCTCCTCACACAACTCCTCCCTTGTTTTGTGCTAGATCTGAACCAATAGCTAAGTGTGTCTTCCTGGACCTAGGCCAGAAGTTGAGGTTAGGGTTCCTAAAGCGACCATGTACACCATGTGTTCTCCAGTGCTCTCTGGACTTTCACCTGGCCACTTACTTCTGTAAGGTCCAGAACTAGGGGAGGTCTGAAAGAGGAAGCTGTTGATGGCTTTCCATCAGAAACAGCCTTCAACACAGTGTACAGCTAAGGGCCCAGTGTGTATGTGAAGGAGAGGATGAGGGTGCAAGGGCTGGAGAGATCACGAGGGTACCTTTGGAGACCTCTGTGTGAGCAGGGTATACCGGGTTGAAACCATGCACACAGTCCAGATCAGCTCATACTAATGAGCAACAAGTGTGTTCCAGATGATAACTTCCAAACCTGCAACATCTTGCAAGCAAATGAGGATTGTGGATGAAATCCAGCTGTGCTCCCATGGGACAACATACATGCGTCTTCAGAGACTTGTACTTTAAATTTGAAGTTTTAAAAAGTAGAAATAACTTTAAGTAGTTTCTCATTTAAAAGCCAGATGGGCAGAATTAAAGTTCCTGCCCAACAAAGAGGGATGAGAAAAATCTTCTTGGGCTATATGAACTTATAAAGTCATTAAAGAAGGTTAAATATGAGTGACTACTCATCAGTATGCAAACTATTATTTAATCAGGTGTCAAACTGAAATATGTCTTTGAAGCGTAACCATGTATAAAGCATATCGTGCCTTTGTGTGTATTTGTATATATATAGATGTACAAATAAAATATTTATAAATTTTATATATGTTTCTATATATTATATGAATGAAGAAATTTTTATCTTTCTATTCAATTTCCCATTATTTTAAGTTTAATGTGATCCCATTGTTGCTTAAAAACACATAAGACCACCTCCCAAAGACAGAACACCACATTTTTTTCTTGATTTGAATGATGTGCCATTCAAAAACCCTAAATCAAATTTTAATTTAATCTACTTTATTACTTTGGGTAAAACATACAGCTTTAGAGAAAAATGACATCTTCCAACATTTTTGTGTTACAAATGTGTGATAGGCACTCTGGTTCCTCTGCAATATGAACACTAGAAATATTAATTGAGATATCAGTAAAAATACAGTAGTTCCTTTAAACATAGTGGAAGAAAATTCAGTTTACGTGAGCTTTGAATAGGAATCCCAGGTTAAGAAAGCTGAAAGTGCATTTCAAACTACGTTTTCTCTTTTAAACTTGTGTGGTACAGAGAAGAGTATTGATCTTGTTTTAAGGCTCTATTTTCAGCTCTTTGCAATAAACATTTTAAAACATTTTACACCCCATCTTTTTCTTACCAAAAAATACCCCAAAGGTCACTGAAAAAATGAGTAACAGTGGGATTCATTAATGTTCCTAAGAGGTTCTTGAAGATTCACAAGACATCCAGTGCTTTCAATCTGTGTGCAGTACCTCTTTACACGATAGCTTATTACAATTATGTTGACATGCCAATGAGAAACACGAGGCTATTGCAGAAAGTGTGATTGAAGAACAATCCAAGAAGAAAGAAATTATTTCAGGAAGAAAAGACTCCCTGAGGAGCTTGCTCCAACCCTGAATGATCATGCTCTTCACTGAGGGTATGTTTTCCAAATGCAGTGAAGGAGGAAGCTTTTAGGTCTAATCAGCTTCATTACGAGACCCTGAGACTCGAGCAGTACCAGACATTCTTTTTACAGTCTGTCAGCACAGGCATGGCTCCCATCCCTAAGGAATGCAGTGCATTTACACATTATCTCAGGACTACAGTCATACAAATACTGCTGTCTTTTTACCTGGGCCTATGAGTTTCTCAGAAACGTTTATGTTCCCAGTAGGCTTCTGAGGCAACAGTGCCTTATTGTACCGCACTACTTTAACAACTTCTCTTCAGTCAGATCTACCCTTAGTTCAGAAAAATTTGAGAATCAGAAGGGGTCTTAACCCAAAAATGTCATGTGTCCCAAGAGCTACCTAATAAAAAAACATGCAAATATGAAATAATCAGTAATGAAGCAGAGTTATTATCCCAGTCCATAGCTATTTAAAAGTCAGAGTAAACAAGACTGAGGCTGAAAGAGGCTAATTATGTTTATCTATGGACCTTGATGACTAAGAACAAAATTGAACAAAATAAATGGAACCTCTCAGCTGACTAAGCAACATCTTATTTCCTGTTGTATTGCATGTCCTGCTGGTCTTTTACCCAGTCAGAAATCACTTTTCTGGGATGTGCCTATCTTAGTGTCCTCTTTCACATCTCCCTGGGACCCCTCATATTTCAGAGAGTCTTAGCACTCCCATCAAATTGCTGAGACAAACCTTTGCTGGCAGGTGCTTGCACAAGCAAGAAGTCAAAGAGAATATACTTTGATCCATCATTGATCGGAGAATGCTTTCCAAGGGTCAGCCTGTGTTAGAATCCTTGTTTACCTACAATCTTCAAAAACTAAGGGGTCTACTTGGCTACCGGACTTCTTTGACCAGATCCCTTGAGAAGAAGTACAGTAATATTCCACACTTAAAATTATCTAAAACTACAAAAAATTTAGGAGTACATGTCTACTTTTTCAGCTTTATGTGAGGAGTGAATTTTAGCCATTCCTATTCACAGTTATTTCCCCCCCCCATCTCCCCCACATTTTTGCTGACTCAATATTTTCTAGAGGACACCCCTTCCATAGGTTTTGTCTTTTAGAAATACTTTCTCCAGCAACCATCACCAGGTCACCGAAACCAAATGGAAGCTTATATCCTCAGATATACAACGAATCAACACCATGGGGATAACACCTAAAAGGCAAATCCACTCCATGGTGGAGCAAGTTAGATCTTGGAGAGATTCTAGTAATATCTTACCATCACCTGAAATATAAAATGCCCCAAGCCCTCTTGCCAGGGCACTTCATTTTTCAAAATTAGCTGCACTTCAACAGCTTGAACCTGCAACTCAAAGATCATTAACCTACTTTCTCTGACTTTCTGCAGGAAATTAATAGAAAGGCGTCTTCTAGTATCTTACATATGTATGATTTTTAGTGGCTTAAAAAAGATTTACTCTACAGTACCTACTAAAATAAGGTTTTACTCCTCAATTGAGACTCTTCTTGCCAGATGATAGCTCAGACTGACATTTTTTTAATGGCTCAATATGTAGGCATCTCTGAAAACTATGGGTTTGGTGCCAACAATAGATTGACTTTTAATGAGAATAGCATTTACCAACGTCCCAGTAATTCACTTATCACATACTGTCATTAATGTACCAATAATAGTAAATTGCTTCTGCCTACAGAAGCTCTGCTCTCAAGGTCCTGTGAAGTCAGCATCTTAGCCTTTATGTAGACTGTAACATCTTGCTTGGCTAGTGAATGTAATGTGTCATTTATTTTTACTGCCTCATTTGTACATAGGTCCAATTTCTTTCATAAGCTGTATTCTGCTTTCCATGACTGAGCTATCCATCTTTATAAAGGGATAAGAATCCTTTTAAAGGATGAGTGCCTAATTCTGCACTTTATTGAGGCTGAAATACAGGCTGCCACGCTGTATTCTAAAAAGCAAACAAAAGAACAAATTGAGGAGCTGAAAGATTTCAGGAGAGCTGTTTGACAGATAAAACAACTCTCTGTATCAGAACCACCGTGATTATTAAAGATGCATGCGGTTTCATTCCCATATGCACAGTTAGAAACTCCTTTCCTGAATTGTATACAGAGTAGAACACTCAGGAGCTCCTCATCTTCTCAGGAAAGTGCACAGGTGTGACAATAATTAATCAAAAACAGAAAGAGGGAAACTTATCACTACATAGTTCATGAGAAACCCTGTGCAAACACAATTTCATTGTTTAAATTGTGTGAGGAGAAAGAAGAATTTAAAGTCTTCTGAAGAGCCACAGATAAATGTGCTTGCCATATCTGTATTGTATCAATCAGGAATGAAGCCAGAATTTTTCTAGAAGTGAGGCTCAAAGACAAAGCCTTGGGAAGAGGGGAAAAATACATTATTCTGCCATTTCAACTGAACTGTCTATGCATGTTACTGATTTTTTTTAGAGCTTCTTTACAAAATTAACTTTATGAACTAATTAGCAACAATAGTAATGCAGAGATGACCAATCACAAGATAAAAATTCTGTATATGTGCAAGAGATAGTTGCATAAAACTCTCAGCAAACAACCAATTACCTCTATGCTTTTTCCTCAAAGAGGAATAATGCAAAATTTAAATAATCAAAGTGTATTTTCTGTATCATATTTTCTCATAGAAATGTTGCATCCATAGCCTGGAAGCAAGCAGTAGGTAAATTACCATTTATTTTAGATAGCCTTGCTTGGCCTCAATCTAGGTTTGTAGGGAAATAACTAGAGGGGAAAACACAACCATTATGGAAGAATTATAGTAATTTGCAAATTGAAAAGTGGGTCAAATCTGCTGCATAAATTATTCATAATGAATTGTTCATTCAGATTTATATTGGATAGATTTGAAAACACTGAAATTGAGACCAGAATTCCTGTAAAGGTGAAATTACTTCAGCGTGTTACTGAGAATAGCCATAGTATTTTACTTTATGAAATATCGAGTTGACATTTATTTATTTATTAGGGTTACCTGCATTACAGAACAATCCATCCATCGAGCAAACTCTAAGGACAAAATGACACAAACAGAATGTGCATTGCATTAATGGATAGCATTTAAGAGAGGATGTCAGAGAGAACCTGCCTAAAAATATCCAGTAGTACTAGAAAATCCAGGCTTGAGCTTCCCCAGTAATAGGGTGCAGGGCAGTTTGGCAGGCGCAGAAGCTGAATGCAAGATGCATCTCTCTTTAGGACTGACTCATCCTTTCTGCTGGCACAATCTGTTTTCCCCAGCATGCAAACATTTAATCCAGCCCCCCGGGGATGTTTGTGCTGATACATAAACGGGCTCTGTTTCACTAACAAGCTGTCTCTCATTCACATCCACTCTAAGTGGTACTAGACATAGGCATGGGGAGCAGAAGCCGGTTGGGTCTATCAGCCCAGATGTGTGCTCCTGCTTTACTTAGAAGTACAGCTGTGGAAGAGACAAGGAGGTCTCCACCAGCTTCCCCTCTGCACCTGCCTGTGCCCATCCCACAATGGAGACATGTCGGGGAGGAGACCCAGGCCAAACCTTTTGGGTGCCTGATCAGAGCAGTGTCTGCTGCACAACCGCTTGGGCAAAGACTGGGCACAAGAACCCTGCAACAGCATATTGCCACAGGATCTAGTCCTCCAACGGCATCTCTCTGGATCCTTTCAGGGAAGCACAAACTTGGATAAGATGTGCTTTTTATTGGAGAGCTGCCTTATTTTTCCTAATTTATTTTTGGCAACTGCTTTGGTTTAACAACCATGTCAAGGAGAATTCTTCTTCTCTCAAGACAAATTTGTCCTTGACAGAACTGCACTGATTGGAACAGTTAGATTAGGGATAGATCTGACCAATTATCTTTTCAATTTGGGTAAACATGACTTAGCTGCTTTACCATCATTTGCTCAGATAATCAATACACACAGCAGACATACAGAAATGAAGGAAAATCCATTGCATAGCTCCACTAGACACAGCTGAGGATATATGCTATAACATGGCCAAGACTAGACAAGTCCTACAGCTTGAAAATGTGTTGTGTGTCTCTCTCAGCAAAGGACTGTTCCCAGCTTTGATCATGTATATGCCCAACAGAACCCGTTTTAAATGCCCATGACTCCCACTCTTGTTTGTTTTCAGTACTATTGGTTCAAAAGGGAAGTACCTTTAGTACTTAATAGTGAGCAGGATTACACAGCATTAGAAAGATGACCTTTATATTCTTCTCCGCAAGTTACATGAAGTGCTTGTAAAACATGCTGAGCATTGCTCTCTGGGCTGCTGAGTGGCAGAGAAATTATAGCAGCTGAAAGGAAAAGGTGCAGGTTAGGTAACTATTTTAAGAGAATTTTTTTCAGTCTTTTCTAGCAGGTGCTGACATTTTATTTATTGTACGTTTAGAAAAAGAGGTGCATCAAAAAATCCCCTCTTTATGCCTCAATTGAGGGGAGAAGTTCTGCTTGAGAAATATGCTTTGTTTTGTAAATGTTAAAATTTTGCATAATATTTTTGTGTAGCCTCAGTTAGTACTACAGCTTCCATCCATGCTGAAATCTGCTTTAGAAATGGTACCTGCTTTTGTATCACCTGGCCACATGAGGCTCGGGTCAGAGTGGTTGCCCTGCCTGGTCTTGGGTGATGCCTGGGTCTCTCCAAAAGGATAGCACCTCTCCAAAAGGATGACCCCTGGCTACCCTGGGGTCAGTGCTGAATACCTTTCTCTCTCTTTTGCTGCAGCAACCACTGTCAACTTTTTTTTGTTTAAAAAAGCCCACTCTGTTAGAACTGACATTTGCAGAAAGACATGAGGGTAAAGGCAAACTATACACTGATGTGTCTACAGGATCCAAACCCATCTAAGCTACGGCTATATTGCAAGAGACAGACAAACCTGTGCCTAAAAGAATTGAAATCAGTACAGAGAAGTCCTACCTATCTTGCCCTCTAGCATCTTCCAGAACTTCCTCAGGAGGACCCAGGACATCCTGGTTCTCAAGATCTCCATCTGGACATGAGTGGTCTTTCTATTTCTCTCCTACCCAATTAATTAGAGTTCAACCCATAGAAAAGCAGTTTCTTGGTTGATTTGGTGACTTCATTTCCGAAGTTATCACCAAGAACAAGTCACTGGCTGCTAAGAGCTATTCTTTGCCAAGCTTTGAAGCTTTGATCCAGAATGGAGGTTAAAAGAACAAATGGAGAAGTGATGGGGCAGACTTACAAACAGCTAAATGGTCTTTTACTCTTGGGAACAGTTGGGGAATAGTTGTTTGATGTGGATGTAGGCAGACATGCACTGAACAGTCACAACTAAATTACACTCTCAGCAGAAAGAAAACAGCACTATCAGCATCTTACCTTCCTCAGGTCCTCACTCTGCAAGATACTCCTTATTTATCACTTCTGTCTGCTAAAACTGCTCTATCCGTGAGAGCCTCCCAGTCATTTTAATTGCAGTCCAGCCTTATGTCACCAAAGAGGATGCAAATGTTGCATTGAACCTGGGTCACCTCTCACCTCACACTGTGTTCTCATCCTTGCAGATAAGAAATAGGGGAGACAGAAGGTAACAATATTTCCTCCTGGGCGTTTCTCCTGCCCATCACCTGCTTTCTTGCTTAAAATCTCAAATAAGTTGTCCCAAGATAACTGCACTTCTCAAGGAATAAAGCGCTTGTAAAAAATACCCAACAACTATTCTTGTTAGAGTCACCCTGGACTGAAATAACAAGACACTTTCTTGTCAGAAAATGAAGAACCTCACTCTTTGGCTTTAGAGCAACCTCCAGGAATTCACTCTTCTCCCTGCCTTCTCAATGCCTTTTCAGGATTTGTTCTCCTTTATGAATATCTCCTCACAGAGAGCTGCTTCTCCAGCACCCCAGAGAAACACTATACTAACAATTTTGACCAAAAAGGTGAAAGAGGGTCAGTGATAGGGCTTTGTGAAGACTCAGAGTTGGCAGAATGCTGTAGCAAGGTGGTCCATGCAGTAATCTGAGCTCTGCATCAGCCTGTGGAGCACATCTTATGGGCACACTTAAGTGAGGCAGCAGGTCATGGGAGCAGTGATGGATAAAGCTTTCCATAATTCCCCCTACTCTAGGACTAGCACTATAATCACATAGGATAAGATCCTACCTACTATTTTTCATACTCTCACTTACATTTGGAAAGTTTGTTCTGATTTTCAGTACTCTCATGACTGAGCCAGTGTCCCAACTAGCATGGCTTTCAAAGTGTGCACTTTGGGGACCAACAGTCTCAGGTTAGTGTACAGTTCACAGCCCCCTCTGTTACCACAGGAAAATTTTAGGAACCACAAATGGACACACACTCTTTGTTCAGCTGCTGTAAGTTTGCTGCAGCACACCTGCATCAGCACAGAACTGAAATAGCAGCCAAAAGAGCAGAGCAGGAGATAGCTGTCTGCACCAGCCCTATCCAGCCCAGGACCTTGTGAGGGAATGGCTGTTTATTCCATCACTAAATGGGATGAGTAAAGTTGGAAAAAAATCATCCCTGTTGGCCTTTCAGAAGCATCACAAAATTGACTAAGGATGCTATTTTATTCTTGTCAAATTTAGTTGCCACCATAATTTTATTTGCATTTGATTCACAGGCACAATAAAGGGGAAGATATAACACTAGACAGAAGCAAGTGTTATGTGACAGGAGTATTAATCTCACAAAATTATCACCTGCATCAAGTGACTGGGGCAAGAAATAGCTGTCTCTTAGTAGCACTCTGGTGTCACACACTTATTACAAACTACATCACATCATTCCATAACGAGCTGTTGAAATACATATTTGAACTATAAAATTATTTAATATTTTCAAGATAAATACATTCTAAGTTGATGCCAAAGTTTATTTCCTAATATTTCTTTTTCTGTATTGGATCCAGTATTCCTAACTAAACAAATCTCTCTCAGTCAGATATAGTATTTCATGTGTTAGTAAATTTAATTATTACCATTGAATGGGCATTAATTATCCATGAGCTGTTTGAAATTTAGATGTTGTTCTTATCCAAATTGCAATCTGTTGGTCACATAAATGTGTGCAAATGTGGTCTGATTTGATTTGCTAACCAAGGAAGAACCCACAATTTCATTAAGAAACAGCTGAGGAAGGGAAGCTTTCTTCATTAATAAAAACAATTAGCGAGTTTCCCAGCTGTGTTACAAAGCAGCCAGCTACTTTTAGGCTGGCACCCTGGCACACTAATAATCCAGTGCTAATTGGGATACACTAGGCAGGTTGTTCAGCTTCTGGTTCTTATTTATATTGATCTCCATTCAAAAGAAAATTTATTTCAAACTCCTCCTTTAAAATAAAATAAAAGCTTTATTTACTCTGAAACATCAGCTGGTAAAACCCATGTTACAGGAATATTCAAGAAGACTCTGAGGAAGGTTTGCCAAGGAAGAATGCAGCCTTTTCTGCTAGTGGGGTTGTCACAAAAACAGGGGAAGGAGACTGTAATTCCTACTCCATCCTGACTCTCAGAACAAACTTGGTGAGAAAATGCAGGCATTTTTCACAGTAAGGAACAGTAAGTCAGGTTCAGGGATCTGACCCTGCAGTAGCTGTGGATCTTCAGGGAAGCATTGTGGCTTGCTAAGGACCTCTGCCTCTTTTCTCCCACCTTGAAGATGGTGCATTACCTACAGACACAAAAAAATATTGATGATGAACACTCATCAGTAGGGTAAAATCCCCCTCTCAGTAGCAGCTTTTTATATCCCCTGAGCGAGCTTTTCACCTTAAAAAAAAAAAAAAGGTAAATAAAAACAACAACAAAACCCCCACAAACAAAAAAAACCAAACCAAAACAAAAATAAAAGAGAGTAAATCAAAAGAAAATCAGAAAGCAAGAAGTGAACCACTGACAAACACATGAAATCCCAAGTCCCAGGTTATACACTTAGTCCTACCTTTTAAAAGTTACCATGGTTCCCCTAGCCATATATGTAGCACAGTTGCTTCTTTTCACCCCCAGAAAACTCCTCCATACAGATAATTTGGACTTGAGTCAGCTGTTAATGAGAGGTAGTCACATTCCCTGGTGACCTGTCTGCAAACACAGTGCCCAGATTGGTTTTGGTACCCTCTGCCTAACCTCAGCCATGTCTGCATCCTCAGAGCATGTCCAACCGACACCAGCAAAACCTGGGACATTCCAAAATTTCACAGTCATAGAATGATTTGGGTTGGAAGGGATCTTAAATATCAATTAGTTCCAACCTCCTGCCATGGGCAGGGACATCATTCACTAGAGCAGGTTGCTCAAAGCCACATCCAACCTGGCCTTAAACACTTCCCAGGGATGGGGCATCCACAACTTTTCTGGGCAACCTGTTCCACTGCTTCAGGACATTCACAATAGAGATTTTTTCCTTATATCTAATCTAAACCTACCCTTCCTCAGTTTAAAGCCGCTACTTGACTTGAAACTTGCATTACCTGACTTGAAGCCATCTGATTTATTTGCTTGACTTTAGCTTTCAACCCTAGTTGAGTAATTACGCCTTTCATTAATCTTTGGGAAATTTCAGTATGAAGCTTCAGATTTCTGGAAGTTCTTAGGTGATGGATGGCACAGATGATTTCTAGTGGGGTGTTCAGAAGTACGTCCTTTCCTGACTTACCTCCTACCTATGGAGGCATCTGTGTTTTCCTGTGCTGCTCCATCCCAACAAACAAGATCACACAGCACGTCAGGAAAAGAGGTGCATACAGGTCAGGGTGTTTCCTTGCAGCACTGCAGACACAGTACAACTTAGACTAAGACAATTAACTCAAGCTGAGTGGAAAAGAATAATAAGAAGCCATTATGTCAATTCTGGTATAGTTTCCCCGTCTAACTGGTAAATTATTGGGCATGTTCCATGAGAGCACCTGTCCTTTCATGTGAGGCATGCTTTTGGTTGGCAAACTAACCAACCTGGAGCAAACAAACAAAGTTAGTCCTTGTTTAGTGAAATCACCTTTGACAAGCCACACAACAGAGTAAACAACTTGAAGGAAAACCATTTGTCATAACCAAATGTATCAGAATGTAAATATTATATGAAGAATGTAAATATCCCTTGAAGGTGCCCTATAAATAGAATGATAGAAAAATTAGTTTATTTGCTCAGGTTCTACATGTATAATATGGTAGTCATCAATCTGCACAGATAAAATGCAAGTAAAAAGCAATGCAATCAATCAAATATGATGCTTTCCTGCAAATGAAAGTAAAATTGCGTTTTAGGTGATAGGCAGTAAAGCACAACTGCATGACCATTGACTTTTTATCAGCTTGGACACAGGCAAGGCCTGCCAATTATGAAGAATTTCCCTGTTACTGGTGGGAATTTTTTTAAGATTTATTATTTTGCATATGTCTGACCACAGTGTTTTACTGCATGGTTTCTTTTTGAGATGTTTTTTTTGCTTAATGACTATAGTTTTACACAATCTGCCCATGCAGATGTGCAAATACACTCAACACTTGTGAATTCCTACCAAGGTCAGACTTCACTAGTAAATATATTTCATTCATTGTCTTTTTTCTTTTATAGAATAAAGTGTGTTATACCACAGCTGATATATATAGGTTGAAATGAAAACTCCAAAGGACTATTTCTGACCTTTACAGATTTAGGTCAAATCCAGCTATGAAAGTTAGCAACTTACACATCTCCCAGAAAAGGATTAGACCTATCAAAAATTGAACTAAAGGCTTCTATTTCACAACCCTCATATGGCAAATTGGATTACAGCTGTAGGAACACACCTTCAAAAGGCAAACATGGTGGGGAAAAACTGATGTGATCTTGAAGAAGCCTTTATGAGTTAATTCCATTTTAATACCGTTTCCTCAACATAATTACTCAGGCACAACCTTAACATGTATTAAAAGATGGTACTTTTCCTATTTGTCCTTGTTATAAATGTCACGAATCATTCCTGATCCACGCAAACGGCCCTGTTGGGCATGTAACCTATTGGTTTGTACTGGAAGACATGGTGAATTGCTTTTGAGGCTACAGCTGAGAAAGCCTAATTCCTTGAAATATGGCAGGTGAAGTAGTATAGCTCAGGATGCAGCCTCTACCCTGTACCCCATGTCCTCCTTCTCTATGAGAGCTCAGTGGGCTCAGCACAAGGAAGAGGTATGCAGCCTCCCTATACTTTCACAGAGACAGGATGCTGGGAGCTGGGTGGGAGAGGAGCTGATCATCAGTCTGGAAGGTGCCTACCAGCGACTCCTTCCAGGGCTAGCTGATAGTGGAAGTATAGAATGCCCCTGTAGTGCTGTATTTTCTGCCCACTCTGCCCAATCATTAGGTAAAAATTGTCTTCTACAGCATGGCTATACATTGCCTAGATTGATGGAGTCTTGATCTCAGCTGGGTGCTCCAGACTCCGCCACAGTTCACATATAATAAATGACTTGACAACAGGCTTTATGTGCTTCTGACAGATTCTTCTTTGGAAAACAAGCCTGGGAAATGTCTGTGCAACTCAGGGAGCGACTAGAGGTTGTATTTCTCTTAGTAAGCATAAGAAAAGGAAACCCTGTTGCACTATTCCATTGGTTTTGGAATGTGTCAAGAGCTAACGCACAGGATAGCATAATAATATGCCAGCAAAATTAAAGCATAGCTGGAAAAAGCAGGTGTTTGTTCATATCCTGGGGTTGCTTTCTACAGTACCAGAAAAATGCCAGTTTTATGGTCTTTACATAACAGGTTTACCAATGTACTTTACTTTGTATTTCAGTAAGTTCAACAGTATAAGAGGAGAATCATGAGTATCTACCAATTTTTTAGTTGAAGGACTTCAATCATTTATAATTTTGAAATGCTTTTTTTCATTCAAATGAATTGAAGCTCAAACCACTGCAATAAGAAGTTGGCATCTTTTCACTGAGGCACTGTTATAATTCTGTTAGATTGCAATGTGTGTTACAAAATGAAATGTTAAAATTACACAGACCAGTAGATAAAGCATTTACTGAAAATCTATCTGGCAAAGAGGGCATGATTTGTTTAAAACATTGTCTGAACAGATGTAACAAAGACAAAACAACGTATCTTCTGCCCACCTTCAATGCTTTGCTTCAGTTTAATTAATTTCTTCACCTCCTCATGTAAAACTTAGTGTCTTTGAAAATACTGTCAGCCTTAGAGAATTAAATTGTCTACCTGCTGTGGTACAGTGGATTGAACAGATCAGACCTTCATCTTTCTGCTGCCCTACGACTGCGACTCAGGAAATCACAGAGACTCGTTCACAGTACCTTGGGATGGGAGGAAGTGTCTCAAGCACAGGCATCGTGTCAGAGCTCAGCAAGACAGTGCAGCATAGCACAGAGAGGGTAGCATAGCATAAATACATAGTATAGAATGGGACAGGCCAGAAAGCAGCAAGCAAGCACGACAGTCACTTTTTCCGCCATGCTGTGTAAACTGGGGCAACCACAGACTTGTCCTATCTAAAAATACCAGCTTGATTTTTACTAGTACAGTTGATATCAGCCCAGGCATGCAGGCATCCACAGCTCAATATTGAGATATACTGTCAAAATTGAATACACTAACTCTTGGCTTAAAGTTCCCATCAGACTCAGCCCTGATAGCAATGTATTTCACTGGGTTGATGTCTGGGTGGACATCCCACTAGCAGGGCAAATTCATCGTCATATATGACTTAGGGAAAAAAAAAAGTGTCTTTTTATGCTTTGTTCCCTCCCTGAATAATTTGAAAAACCTGGAACTTGACAAGTGTAAACAGAAATGCTTGGTGAAGAAGGACCTGCATGCCAACTGCTGATTTATCTTTTTTCTTTGTCCTGACATAGCACTGCAGGTCCAACACTTGCACAGGTCTTTCTCCAGAGGGTTTGAGTCAAAATGAGACTTACCCTTCTTGAAGCTGCCTCAAGACCTCTCTGAAGAGCTTGTATCCTCACAATAAGAGACAGATCAGATGAGATCCCACCACTTGTAACAATAATGTCTTTTAGCAATACTCTAATTGCTTTTACAATAGGCATTACATGATCTACTATCGCTCTCTCCAAACTCTCAAGTTTCACAAATAAGTCTTGCCCTTATGCAGCAGATGGGAAAATACAGCAGCTCTCTGAAGAGGAGGCCTGAATCACAGCCTGAGTGACTTCACATTTGTATGAAGATCTTCACTGGAAAAGTGCACAGCATTTATCTTACTTATCTTAGAGGTCTGCCAAGCACTTCACTGCCACATGCTGCTGAATTTATCAGGGCTGCAGCAGGATGCAATTGAGATGCACTGCCCCCACACATGCTAACAGCCTCACTTGTACAGGGAGAAGAAGAAATAGATAAGGGAGGATGCTTCATCTTCTCATGAGTTCAAATCTAGATCTGCAAAAGAAAGGAGACTGGGAACACATCCTAGATAACAAGCAGAAGGTCTGACAGGTGCACAGCTTCTCAGACAGCAAACAGGCAGTACAATCCTTATGGAGAAAATTATCAATTCATTTAGCAAATTGCATACAGAAGGTACATGAAAAATCCACTTTTAAAAATCTCTTCAGCCAAAGAACACCTCAGGCTGCCTGCAGAGTGGTGGTTTGCTAAATACAGGCACACTTTTCTTTCTTTTCCTCCCCCACAGTATAACACTTTGCTTCACAGATTGCAGTGTAGAGGAATATCCACCCCTGGTTTAAGCAAGCCCCAGTGTGACACATCTCTGAAGAAGCACCCTGCACATGTGCCCTGCTTTTACACTCCCCTCTGGACAGACAATATTAGCTACTTCTGGACACCAGATGCTGAGCTACACAAACCTTTCATTAGCTGTCCTGACCTTGGGATGACTTTCAGCTCATCGTGATGCAGGGTAGTCAAAAGATTTCCATGATGTCATGTGATCTCCAGATTGGCAGTCCTCCTCTAAAATTCTCTTTGCAGACATTCAGCATCTGCTCCTCAAGTGACATCCACTTGCACATGACTGACATTTACACCTGTGCCAGTCCATGGCCCTGGGAGGCACTTTCAGCTCAGGCTCAGCCATGGGATCCAGCTGGATATGCAATCCCTGCCACTTTGCAGCCCTGTCTGTGCCAGCCAAGAGGCCCCAGAGCAGCACCTTCCCTAATTTTATTGAGACTTTCATTAAAGTATGATCAGAAGTACTTACTCCAGTATTATTTATTGCCCTCTTCCTCCTTCTATATTAAAATACAAGTGATGGCAATGTAAGCATAAACTGCCTCCTATCACTTTAGAATACCTCAAGGAATTTAGTACCTTCTAGGAATTTCACTGGTGTGACACATAGACAACAGTCAGATAAAAAGGCCCGGGTACCCCTGTCTCACACATATTTGGGGAAGTTTCCCAGAGAACATGAGAAAAGGAGAAAACATGATGCTCAGGAGAAACTTTATTGCTCTCTATAGCTACCTGAAAGGAGTTTGTAATGAGGTGGGATTCAGTCTCCTCTCTCAGATAACAAGAGAAAGGATGTGAGAAAATGGCCTTAAGTTGCACCAGGCAAGGTTTAGATTGCATATGAGCAAAAATTTCTTCACCGAAAGGATGATCATGCATTGGAACAGGCTGCCCAGGGAAGTGGTGGAAAATCATCATCCCTGGAGATATTTAAAAGACATGCAGATGTGTCACTGAGGGACATGGTTCAGTGAAGAGCTCAGCAGTGCTGAGTTAACAGTTGGACTCAATGATCTTAGAGGGCTTTTCCAAACTTGATGGTTCTATGATTCTATAAATATTTAGCAAATGTATAGAGCTTCACCATATAAGAATGTTGTTCTGAGTTTTACAGTTTTTCAGTGTTTCTCTTTGCTGTGATACTTTCTCACACATTCTGCTGTAAACATGGCTATGGTTTCTTGCTAACTATCTATGTTTTGTTAACTGTCTTTGTTGTTTGTTATTCTATTCTCTTAGGCGGAGACATATGATAGATTTATGCTTTGACCAGTGGAATTGAGAGGTAGTGATTTCTACCTCCAATCCATGGTGATTTGTAAGAACATATAAATAAAAGTCAGAGGGTTCTCCCCTCTCTCTTTGGACTCTCCTTTTGCTCGCTCTGTGTGGTCTCTCATTTGGCTCTCTTTTTTGGCTCCTCGGCCTGGTCGGCTATGTGTGTTTGTGTCCATATAACACAAGAAACATCCACATCTGATTCCCGTCTGTGCTACATCAGAACTCGCTATTCTTTCTGATTTTTTCTTAAAAATACAAAGTAAATCCAATTTCAAACGCTTTGAAATTACAGGAGCATAAATACACTGGACACATCTGTCTCATGGATAAGGTCTCATTGTCATGGTTTGACCCTGGCTAAGTGCCAGGCACCCACAGCAGCCACTCACTCGTTCCCTCTTCTGCCACAGCTGGGCAGAGAAGGGAAGGAGAGCAGGAAGAAAAGGAAAAAAAAAAAAATTAACACAAGGGTCCATGAGCTGAGATAAGGAACTGGGAGAAAATGCTCCAAGGACAAACCAGGCTCAACTTAAGTTGCAAAGTGAAATTTATTACTACCCGAGTTAGAAGGAGGATATGAGAAATTAAACTAAACCTTTAAAAGACACCGTTCTTTTCACTCCCCACCCCTCCCACCAACACTGCAAGGGGACAGGGTGTGGGGGTTCAGGTCAGTCCATTTCCAGGATCTTCTTCCCCTGCTTAGGGAGAGGAGTTTTTCCCTCTGCATTTGCCGTGGGGTCCCGGCCATGAGAGACAGTTCCCTGTGAACTTCTATGGTGTCAGTTTTACTCATCCACGGGATGCAGTCCTCCAAGGACAAACTGCTTCAGCATGGAAGCAGGGGGCCCCTCTCTCTCCAGCTGGGTCTCCCACCTGGACTACAGCTTCCTCTGACATCCACCCGCTCCAGTGTGGTCACCTTCTCCACAAACTGTGGGACTTTTATCTCAGTCTCTGTCTCTCTCTGGGCTGCACCTGCTACGGCTTGTTCTGGCATCTCCCCGCTCCAACATTGGCACCTCACCCACGGACTGTGGGTGGATCTCTGCATCCCTGGTGGATCCCATGGACTGCAGGGCGGACACCCCACCTCACCATGGGCTCACCACGGCCTGCAAAGGAATCTCAGCTCCAGAGCTTAGAGCACCTCCTCCCCCTCCTTCTCCACGGACCTTGGTGCCTCCATGTTGTTTTCCCTTACATGTTCTCACATCCTCCTCCTTCTCTAACTAAAGGCAGCTGTGTGCACACTTTGTTTTGATTTTTCCTTAAATATGTCATCACAGAGGCGTAACCAACCTTTCTAATTGGCCCAGACATGGCCAGTGGCAAGTCCATCATCTTCAGAGCCATCAGAGATTGGCTCTGCTGGAAATGGTGAAGAATTCCAGAAGCTTCTCACAGGAGCCATCTTTATAGCACCCTCCCTTCTACTAAAACTGCAACACTCGTTCACACTGTGTGAGGTTCTGGTTCAATATGCAACATGTCAGGAGTATTAAGCTGGTTGCACATAAACACATTTTTTTTTATCATACACTTTATACAACATTAAGGATTCAGCTTACATCTTCTGTAACAGTGATTAAGAATGAACCACAGATATGTGTTTCAGATATTAATTTCTCTGACATAGGAATGATGAAATCTAATATACAAGGCATGCTCCTCTCTAACAAAAACATGTTCAGTCAAAATTAGTTGTGTTAAAAAAACCTAAGACTCTACATCTAAATCCAGTTTTATTGTTATTCATTATCTTCTAGTTTTATTCTGCTAACTGGTAGTTCAGTAACACAACTGTACAATGGCATGCAAATTTTGTCCATGCGCTTTTGCTTTTTTATGGTGTAAATATATCACTTGCAGGAGTTATCACAGAAAAAGATACCTGGATTCCTATAGCTTGCCTAGGGCTTGTTGGCTTTGTAGCCCAAACCACAAACTTTTGATAACACTTTTTGGGGACCGCAAA
>VYZT01047468.1:0-79475 GCA_013400735.1 Pomatostomus ruficeps
AAACTGGGAGCTCTGGGACCTTTTATTGTCCCTTTTCATCGAAGAGCTGTTGGAACAAAGGGAGATGTCGATGTTTTATAAAAGATGCCATCTGCGTTTTTCCGATGTTCAGGGTCTCATTTCTAGTATGTAATCTCTGTGATTGATGACTGGGTGAGTTAACTGAATATGAGTTAAAATACCAAGTGTTAGATGTGATTTAAACCAATTATTCTATGGAGAGATAAAATCTTTTCATGCTTTATTGTGCACTCTCTTAAGAATCAGCAGCTTCAGACTAAATACATAAAAGCAAGGGAAAGCAATTATGTCTTTAAGAATAAGAGCTCTGATTCAATATTTAAAGACTGCTTGACTTAAAACACTTAAAACACAAGTCAGAGAATCACAGAATGGTTTGGGTTGAAAGGGACCTTAAAGCTCATCCAGTGCCACCCCCTGTCATGGCAGGGACACCTCCCACTGTCCCAGGCTGCTCCAAGCCCCATCCAGCCTGGCCTGGGGCACTGCCAGGGATCCAGGGGCAGCCACAGCTTCTCGGGGCACCCTGTGCCAGGGCCTCACTACAAATTATTTGAGTTTTGCAAAAAAAAAACAATGCAAAATGTATGCCAAAAAAAAAAAAAAAAAGATAAGAAATAGCATCTTTAGCATCGTTTACCCGTTGCTGTGCGGTGTCTGTGATTTCAGCGATTTTCTGTGTTTATTTGTGTACACAAACCAGTAATCTGACAAACCTAGGAGATATTAGGAGTGGAAATTAATAAGGAGAGGAGAAGGAGGCAGTGCTGCATTCACAGAGCATAAATCTGAACCAGATCTTTTGTACAGGAGAGAAAGTAACTCCCCCACATTTATTTTTGTGCATTACAGGAACTTCCAAGGGCAGGTGAATCTGTCCAAATGCTCTTTTGTGTCTGCTACTACCTCTGCTTTTCGGGTCAAGGGAGCAGCTCACACCTCATTTCATCATTCTGCAAGTCGCCACCTGCCATTATTAACGCCCCACAAAAAGTCTGAGATATGTAAGCTCCAAAGTTGCTGCCAAAGAGTCCAGGGAATTGATCCCCAGCGTTATTTTGCTTCAGGAATCTGCTGGTTGGAAGCTCAGGGATTGGTGGGCATACACTGCTGTGCCCTGGTGCCACAGCTGGAAGCAGTGGAGGGGACAGGACACCCTTGGCTGGGGAATGATAAAGGCTCCCATCCTCTCTGGTCAACAATAAAATGATTTTTTCCTGTTAACGGAGTGGATGATGCTCTGTGGGTGTTCTGGGGGGGAGCAGGGCAGGTGGCTGTCAGGTGCTGGGGGATGGCTGTGCTGGTGCTCGGGCCCTCGTGGCTCGGAGCTGGGCCATCCCTTCCCTCAGCATCTTCTGCTCCAGACTCCCCTTGGGAAATGGGAACTGTCCTCTGGAGCCAGGCTGGGAGAGCTGGGGGTGCTCACCTGGAGGAGAGAAGGCTCTGAGGAGACCTCAGAGCCCCTTCCAGGGCCTAAAGGAGTTCCAGGAGAGAGGGAGAGGGCAAACCCTTGGGGTTAATTTAGGTCCTTGGGGTTATTTGAGGTCAACTAATTAGCATTTGGGGTTCCTATATATTTGGGTTACCTGGAGCAAGCTCACTTTCTATAGAGCACTTTGAGGTTACTTGAGGTCATTGGGGGGTTTCTTTAGGTCATTGGAGTTACTTTAGGTCATTAGGGTTATTTGAGGTCAGCCAATTANAAGGTCAACCAGTTGATACTTGGGGTTATGAGAGGTCATTGGGGTTACTTGTGGTCAAACTCTCTACAGAGCACTTTGGAGTTACTTTAGGTCATTGGGGTTATTTGAGGTCAGCCAATTAACATGGGATCACTTGAGGTCACCTTCCATCTCTGGGGATCCCGTTGGGCTTCACTGAGGTCACTCATTTTCTCTTGTTCCGCTATCTGAGGTCACCAGCTCCAGCAGTGACACCAGAGCCTGAACCTGAGTCCGTGTCCCTGTCACGACTCCTTCTGTTCCATTTCACCCCAAGGAACCCCCGTGTGCTGTTGCTGTGTCACTCCTGCCCGCCATGGTGCCACTGTCACGTCAGTCCCACCCTGACCCCCCCCTTTCCTGGTGACTTCGAGTCCCCTTGGCACCATGAGTTGCTCATGACGGGCTCCCTGTCCCCCCCTCTGTCCCCTGGCGCCTGCCGTGGCCGTGCCTCCCGATTCCATCCCTCCCATATCCTGTGAGCACCTGCCTTGTCTGCACACGAGCTCCTCCTGCACTCAGTTTTATTGGGAGAGGATGCAGATCCCGAGCATTTGGAGCAGAGGGAAGTTCTCCAGCTCCCTCTCTTCTGGCTGGTACCCCTGACCCTCTGTGTCCCTCTGTCTTTCATCTCCTGCAGCTGCAGCTTTGGCGAGATGTTTCAAAGACACCAACACAGTTTGAAGCTTTAAACCAGGCTTTATTGGAGTGACAGTCATTAACATCACACAGCACCCAGGGTTAGGCTTTAATCATCATCAATACACAGGTAAATAATTAGTCTTTAATAAACCTGGCCTAAATTAGCCGTGAGTCTCAGACAGGAGCGCTGGGATGGGGGCAGAGGTTGTGCCATGGCACTGTGGTGTGGGCAGCTTTGGAGGTGAGGGGGAAGAGCTTCCTTCATGTCTTGGTGAATGAAGCCAGAGCTGGAGTGGGAGATCTTCTTTTTCCTCAGCATTTATCAGTGTTTTCTTCTCCTTCTTCCCCTGAAGGGATGAGGGATAAATCACTCTTCTTCGCTGAGTTGTTTTGTTTTGTAGGGTTTTTCCCAGCACATTCCCTCTTATCCTCTGGGGTTACTTCGCCTTCACCTATTATCGTCTCTACCTATTATACATGTGTTTTCTTTCTTTTCACACTTTTATTTCCACTTGGTCCCTATATTTCCCTCTATTTGCAGTTGTCTTCCCGAGTTTGGTACTTTCTCTTAACTATTTTATCAAATGCCAGTTGCTGACTTTGCTGTTAGATGCTAGACATAATATATGTATTATATCATGCTATAAAATGTTTACCCACAGTCACTGCTCACATAACCATAGCTCCCGGGTCTGTGGTTGTGGCAAACCTTAGATCTTGCTCAACTTGTGTCTCATTTTTTGTGTGCAAGAAGCCACCACTTTTTCTTCCTTGCTCTGTGCTGGGCGGCCGTTCAGTCACAGAGAGGAATGTCCCTGTGGGATTTTTCTTAGAATCATAATTTGAGTTGGGAGGAAGCTTTTAAAGGTCATTTAGTCCAACCCCCCTTCAATGAGCAGGGACAGTCCTTCTGGAAAGACCATGTGTTTACCTGAGGGAAAATATCAGGAAAAATCTCATCCTGGGGAGGTTGCCAAGACGTTTCTGCTCTCAGACATGAGTCACTGGACAGGCTTCCCCTCAGCAGGTCCCCAAGACTTCCTCAGACATGAAGAATTGGACAGATTTTCCCCCATTAGCTCCTGGTGTGGACTGTGAGAAGCAGAGAGGAGCCGTTGTCTTTTTCTGAGCCCACCGTGAGCGTGGGCACACTCCCTTCCCGTTTGTCCTGAGCCCTGAAAATGAAAAGCAGCAAGAGACACATTCGAAATTCTTCATCTCCGTGTGTCTGTAGCTCACCTGGAGAAGGGTGAGTGGTGCAACAAACTGAGAGGAGTGAAGTGGATGGCATGGGGCTTCTGTCCTGGACAGAAAGGAGGCAGGAGAAGAAAGGAAAAGCTATTTTTTGGTGCATGTGAAGAGACTGCTTAGCTCTGTAAAGATTTGTCCCATTCCCATGGCTCACACTGGAGCTGAGAGTGCCTCCAACAAAGGCTAAGAAAACCCATTCACTACAAACCCACTGATTCCTTCTGACCTTTGTATTCGAGATCTTACAAGAGAGACAAAATCCCAGCCTTGCCATCTTTACTCGAGTCAAGGTCTCAAAATCTAAGGTGTCCTGGTGGAGAAGGAAGGAAATAGCCAGGAAAGGAAGAAAATAGCTGGAAAAGTGGGCACAAAATAAATCAAGAAGAAGAAAACTAAAAGCAAGTGGTATTAAATAGCTGCAATAATAAATAAGCTGAGTAGGGGCAGCCAGATTCCAGGTGCACTCACACCCCAATGCCCAGGCACGGGGGTCTGAGCAAAGCAGAGCCAAAGTCTTTGCTGGGATGACAGGGCTGGGGAGCCTCAGCTGAGCTCTCTCCCTGTCCTGGTGGGAGCTGTGCTTTTCCCATGGGGAGTGACAGTTCAGGGAACACGCAGGAGTCACAGGCAGCCTGGGATGAGAGGAGCCATCTGCCCTGATTTCGTGATCATATCTAATTACCACTTTATTTTGTCCCTGTATCTTTATGTTTGTCTCTTCTGTAGAGTATCTTTACAATCTTTACAAGGCCAAGCTGTCTGATACCAGAATACATTCTTCCACAGAAAAGAATCAAGTATAAATTTAAGAGAATTTTTTTTTCTAGTAATGACCCAGCATTTTTTAGTTTTATTTCCTCTCCGTATTAGGTGACTTATCTATTTGGGAACTCTCCAACTCAGCCACAATGCAATTGCTTTAGGATAGATTATGAAATTTCTAAAAGTGTCATTAAATCAAAGCCAATAACCGGTGCAGAACTGTGAACTAGAAAATAGTGATAAGAATTAGTCACACATTAAAATCCACATCTGTAGAGATGCCAGAGAAAGGCACCGATTCAGCAGCGTTTGGGCAGGTGTAAATACATAAAAGGTTAAGGCTAATCAGCATTTAGTATTAAAGTGGCAGAAGTTTTCACTATTTTTATAGTTCTGGATGATGTGCTGAGCAGCTGCCATGGGTTTGAGGGGTCAAAACGGAAGAAGAGGGAGCAGTAACAGGTCTGAGGGGAAACCAAACTCAGAAGCCTGCAAAGGCTCTACCTGCCCCTAACAAATGTCTGGTGGTTTCCACCTTTCATATCACAAGATCTATTCAGCAATGAAATTCCTGATTATGGCATAGCAGTTCTACCCCTCCTGGATGATCATGTGCTCTTATAATCAATTTTGTTTGAGCATGGGCATGACACAGCTCCTTGCTCATCACTCAATCTTCCCATCATTTCCCTCACCTTCTGGCAGGGCTTGGATTTAACATCTCAGGCTCTCCTTTGCCTCTTCCTGAATTAAGATAAATGTTCACAAAAATCAGTAGGTAAAAAGACAAGGAATAACACCATCCTGAGGAAATTAATGTAACTGGATATGATTTCATAGAATCACTGAATGATTTGGGTCGGAAGGGGCTGTGGAAGCACTTTTGATAAGGACATGGATGAGGGGGAATGGATTGGAACTGAAAGAGGATGAGTTAGATCAGATACTGGGAAAAAAATCCTTCCTTGTGAGGGTGGGGAGGCCTGGGCACAGGTTGCCAGAGCAGCTGTGGCTGCCCCTGGATCCCTGGGAGTGTTCCAGGCCAGGCTGGACAGGGCTTGGAGCAATCTGGGATAGTGGAAGGTGTCCCTGCCGTGGCAAGGGGTGGAATGAGATGAGCTTTAAGGTCCCTTCCAACCCAAACCATTCTGGGATTCTCTGATGAACACATTCCAGGTGACTGACTGCAGGCCTGAGAGCATGTTCACAAATGCATAAAGAATCCCATTAACCTCACGCTTCATCCCTGCCCTGAGTTTCGATGCTGAGACAGATGAGCGCTTATTTCTCTGTTTCTTCCCTTTCAGAACGCCAATACTGGGACTCAGACCTGCAGCTTCCCCAAATGCCTCTCCGTGGCCATAGGGAGTGTGGGCAGAGCCATGAGCGCCCATGGCAGAGCACGTGGTGGCTGCCTCTGCTTCCCTCAGTGCCCAGCTGCCCCATCCCATCCTGACTGCCCCCTGTGTGCCCTGCAGCCCAAATAACAGCCCTAACACAAAAAACCCAACAAATCTCCTCTCCAGCTGTGTACCTGGATGACCAGCCTCCTCCCTGCCTGACCTGCCTGCCAAGAACCCCCCAGCGACCCCCAAAATGCTCCTGCATACCTGAGAATCCACATCTGGACAATGCCATTTCCCGAGCCCAGGATCCTTTGTTGCCGGTCACGAGTTGTGCCGCTCTGGAGCACCACGGTCTCTGGTCCCAGTGGCTCTCCTGTGGTTGTTCTCATCAGGACTCTCCAACAAGAACAACTTCCAAGCATGGAGGGTCTGGACTGACACCTGCCCTCCTCCTCCTCAGACAAGGACTGTGCCTCCCCTAAGTGCCTCTCAAGCTCTTTGCCTTCCTCCTCACCTCCTCCTCCACACCAACAATGCTCTCCAAATGACGGACAAATCCACCACCCCTCTAAGGGGGAACACAATACCCCATCAGTGAGGGGTGGGATGTGCAGGGGACCTGCAGGGCAATGGGAGGTGGGTTCCATTCACGCCATGGCATCACCTCAGCGCTGTCCCTAACGCTGTCCTTTGTCTTTCTCTTCTCTCCTCTGAACAGGGCCCGGAGCGGTGCACGACGGTGGCAACGCAGCATCCCGGGTGGCTGCCGGCCTCTGCCTCTGGGCCACCCTCCTCGCTCGCCTCCTCCTCGACTTTTGATAAGGGAGCGGAGGGTCCCGGGAGGCCTCGCCGCACCTCTCCCCCGCCGCGGGCTCGGCCGCCGCGCCGCCCGGGGACTCCTCTCCGTCAGACGGGCGATGCACCGGAGGACGGGCGGCGGTGCCGAGCGTCCGAGGATGGCCCCGTCTCCCACGTGCCGGGATCGTTCTCGCCGCCGGTTACGCTGTACAGACCCCACCACGTGCCACCAGACTGTCACCCGCCACCATCGCCCCGGGGATGTGGCCCGGCACGGACGGTGCTCCCTGTGGCTGCCTCATCTCCAGCGCCGGGGGCACGGAGCCGTCGGGGCGGGTGCCGCCCAGAGCCTTCACCGGGATGTCCGTCTCGTCGTCTCACTAAGCCGCCTATGCCCAAAAAGACCCCAAGGTTGAAGCCGCCTGGCTCTGCCTTCAGCCCTCTTGGTCCTGAATGTCAGTTCTCGTCGCCAAAGCTCCTCCCTAAGCACCCCGATGTTGCCGGCCCCCCATCACCCACCTCTGCTCCTGACAGGACACTCACTGGCCCTTTTGGAGAGGGTCACCCGACACAACCAGCTGTCCTCCAAGGGTCACGCACTTCCCACTACTCTTTATTCCAGCTGACATCGTACCCCTGTGCTTCCCAAAAAACCCCCTCACCTTCCTGAGGACATGAGGCTGCTCTCCCGGGAACGTGAGCCCTGGGGACTGCCACCAGCCCTCCTAGGGACTGGAGCCTTCTAGCTGCATCGGACAGCCAGGCCCTCACTCTCTGCTCCGGATCCCTGCCCGCTCTGCTGCTGCCCCCCCGATGCCAGGGGCTGCCCCATGGCTCTCACCTTGATGCTCTGCCAGCACTTTCTGGGGAGGTTTCTCTGGGCTTGTTTTCCAAGCACTTTCCAACCTGCACATCAAAAGCACAGCATCACCAGCACGGGGCAGAGGCTCTGAACGACAGAGCGAAACACCAGCTGACACGGCCCTTCCGCTATGGCTCTGACGCTCGCGTCCGTCTGTATCTCTGCCCCTCTGAGAGCCCTGAGCTGCAATGTCCCCACTCTGCCGTGTCTCACACCCATCCCGTGCCCCTGCCTGAGGGAAATTTGATGTGTCTGACCCTGTGGAGGAGGCCTGGGCTCTGTCGATTTGCTGTGCTGGCACAGCAGGGACAAGGATGGCTCCAATGCTCCCTGCTGTGACTTGCCTGTGACACCGAAACAGACGCACCCAGACTCTGCCCTCTGCTTCTTCCTGCCACCCTGGCAGCTGCACCCACATCATCCCCCTGCATATGGAATTGTGCTCCTGATGGCATCGTGCACCACGGACCCCCTTGTCTGGTACCTTTGGACCCCCTTGCCTGGTATATTGTGGCAGCCCTGAGCCTTCTTGTCACTCCATGGCCACCCAGGAATGCTCTGGGGCCACAGTCTGGGGATGGACACTCCCATCCTGCTCCTGAAAAGTCACGCGTGGCACCGGACCCTGTTGCTGCAACAGGGAGACTCGACTACAGCAAGGCACTGAGCAAGCACACAGAGCGTCCCCTGTCCTGACCCGGCGCCTCCCCGTGCCTTGTCCCTTCCTTCTTCCCCCAAAAGTGAGATGATTTAAGAACAACAGCCACGTACACGCTGTCTTCCCCCTGCAAACTCTGCCCAAACCTGCTTTCTGTGGCTGCAAGGAAGCTGCGGTGCCAGCCCTCAGCACACAAGATGGAAAATACCACCCCGAGCCAGAGGCCATGATGGGCCACCACCCTGTCCTCTGTGCAGCCACACACGTCCTCATCCCTGCTCTCAATGGGCTGCCCAGGACCTGCTACAAAATCTCCATGGATGCTCCTGCCTCCCCGTGCTGGATGTTCAACATGACCCATGGCTGATTGACAAAAAACGCCTGGCCCCAGTGCTGGCCTGAGGCGCTGGCTTACCTGGTGGACGGGGATCCGGCACTGCCTGGGTGAGTCCGCGTCCTGCGGTCCCTGCGGTGCTGCTCTGCTTCTCCACTGGCATCCAAGAAAGGTGGCACTGTCAGCGGTCTGGGTCCTGTCCCACGGCCCCAGGCATGTTTATCAAGTGGGGATGGCACTGTCTTCAGCCAGCACGGCCACATGCACATCCTTCCCCACACGCCCGCTCCACAAGTACCGTGGGTGCAGGAGACACCTTGCCCTGATGCCTTTACTGGTCTGCATTGCCCCACAACAGCCCCCCGCTGCCACCCCGTGCCCTTTCCTTGGTCAGCCCCAAATTTCTCTGTCCCCACAGCAGAAGTGCTGCAGAACCACAGGGCCAGAGGCCGTGGCATATCAGAGAGTGGCGGCGACGAGACGCCACGACGCACACTGAGGCTGGCGGACCTGGTGCCAGGGCTGCCCCCATCCCATCCTCCTCCCTGGGCCGGGTGGGCTCCCCTGTCCTCTGCCGGGACGGCATTCGACTTTCTCGTGCCATGTAACGTGCCATTGTGAGGAACGTGTTGGCTGTCTGAGGCCGGCCCCGCCGCGGCTCTGCCGGGTGCCAGACCCATTTGTGACCACTGCTCTCCATGGTTGGATGCCCGGTGGGTGGCCGGGCACCCGGGGCGGGGGCAGCGTGGCTCTCGGGTCTCTCCTGCTGACGGCCGTGATGGCCGGTCTTGAGTTTCTGTCGATCATTGTATTCCAAGGGTGGCTATACTACCTGAGATTTGTGCATGTTACATTGTAGTTGTAACCTTTTCTAATTCGGCAAGAATAAGAGATGGTTGTGATTGTGCAGTGTATCAATAAAGTTTGACGAACTTTGTACCTTCGGGGCTTTGCTTCACGGGCCCCGCGCACCCCAGGGAAGGGGTGCGGTGCTGGGCACCTGCTGAGCTGAGCTAGGAGGGGTCTCAAGTGCCTGGGAACTCTGCCACTCCTGTGGTCTCACCCAGCACTTGGCTGGACCCTCATCCCCTGCAACAGTGATGCTTCAAGCCCCACATCAGGGGGCCTGCTGCTGTTTGGGCCATCCCTCACCCCATCCATGCATCTCCCCTGGGAATCCACCACCGAGTCCCGGGTCCTGCCCACCTCTGTGCGCCGATGAGCGATGAGCCCGTACCCGCTGATGGAGTCCCTGCAGGGTAAGGACTGTCTCTGCTCTCATCACTCACCTACGTTCAGTGCAAGCAGCATCATCGGGGGCCTCTTTTCCACGACTGAACCATTCCCAGCATCTCCTCCATCATCTCGCAGCAACACTCACTCTGACAACTAAACCGACTCCCATGAAGGGATGTCTCTGCAGATGATGTGCTCCCAAGGTTTGCTCCTATCGTTATCTGGCAGTTCGTGACACAGACCAAATGTATTCATCAAAGGACAGAAACCTTGAGGACCAGGAGCAGAAGAGCCGTGACCCTCAGCGTCTCCCTGACATGGCTGTAATCTCACAACAGGCTGTGCCCTCCGCTCCCAAGGGATGCCTCACCTTTCCATACCATCAGCCAGGAGAAAACATTCAACCAGCTCCTCTAACGTGAGACCTGCTGCCAGGAGACTGCGGGCACTGGGACTGTGCCACACCCATCGGAGTCTTGCTCACTTTGAGACCTCTGTTCATCTTCCCCAACGTGGGAATGAAAAGCCCAGTCCCACGAGTTTTTCCCTGAACCCCACAACAAGCAAATAGCTCCATCCCAGCACTGCTATGAGCTGCTGTGACCTCGCACATCAGGGACACTCTGCTGTCCCCCTCCAGTGACCGCAGCTGAAAGGTAAGTGCTTCCCAAAACCCAACAGCCTCCTGAGGGAAGGGATCTGGGAGGGATGGGTCACCTTGCCCACTTTCCTCAATGTCACCTGCAGTGAACCAAGCATAGGTGACCACCATGGGAGACCCTGCTTTGAGCCTCTTCCAAAAACCCCGACCTATGAGGGAGCCAGGGCTGCTTTGATGTAACTCCAGGTGCCACAAAGCAACGCTCACCCCCTGCATGTGGCCTTTGGGGATCCTGTCACAATCCGAGCCTCCCTAACACTTCCCATCTTCCCATGCCAGTTCTGCTGGATACCCAGTGCTGGACCTGCCTCCTCTGGAGTGAACGCCTACAGACGCCCAAATGCTCCTGCTCATGGCACATCCCGATGCCTTGTCTGCACTGTCCCCATTGCAGAGCACGGGCAGGCGCTGCCGCCCCTCTCCGCTGCAAGCCCGGCCATGGGACACCCTCCATCTCCCTTCCCGGGCTGAGCGGGATGTTCCTCCATGGCCCTCAGCAACGCCCAACCTGTGCCTAAGGACAAGGACCTCAGCTGCTACAGCCAGGGGGAGGGAGGGCATATTTCAGACCATGACCTCCATCCTTCCCCAGCACCAAGAGACACCCTTACCTATGTCAATAAATTATTACATAAAATGCATCCATCGAGCCGCCTCTCTCTAACTTCCTCTTTGTCTGCTACCTTGGCACTGGACACTCCTTGATCTCTCACCTAGAACACCAAAAAAGTTACAATTACAGAGAGGAGGTGAGGGAGAGAGCCCTGTTGCCTCCATACCTGTCCCCGGATCCCTCCCCATAACCCCCAAGCATCTGAGCATTGCCTCTCCTACCAGGTTTGCTCCACTGTGGCTGGTGGTCCAACCTGGGAGCTGCAAGACCTGCATGAAGACCAACACCATCGTCTCTGCCATCCTGACCCTGCCACCTGTGCCCAGCTGTCCTGTCCCCACACTCTCAGTACCCTGTCCCTTACTTGGGATGCACCACAATGCCTGAGCGTGGTTCTTCCCTTACCCCGCATCGGGATCACTTGGACGCTGCATGTCACACCTCAAGGCAGCACCTTCCCATCCCTCTTCTCCATGCTCATCTCTTGGGTTACACCATAGGGTCAAGAAATACAAAACATTTACAAAACTGTCATACCACCAATAGCAGCCAAATTCTGATCCTGAAAATGTGCCGGGTGACCCGAAGAAACCGGCACCCCAGAGGCTACGGTGGAGGCTGAGGACCAAACTCACTGAGCAACCTTCCAGCAGCACCAAAACCAAGACACTGACCAAGACAAGGCTCCACGGACAGCAAAAGACACCGACACCCAAATGATCCTGCTGTGCTTCGCCTGTACAGCGCTGCATGAAGGACACTGTTCCCTACACCCACCTCACATCGTTGTGTCTCTCCTTCCCACACGGGATTTGCTTCAGCTGCTCCTCGAGCATCCCCTGCAATGCTGTGCAGCTGGGCCAGAGAGCCACACCGTGACTTAGGGGCACTGAGCCGGGTCTTGAGCAGGGGAATAGGGCACAGCTGTGCCTCACAGCCTCTCCATCTACTCACCAAAGCCTTACCTGCGACAGCAATCCTGCCGGGCTCACCAGTGAGGTCCAGGGGCCATCTTTCCAGTGCTCTCCTGACCCATTGCGATGACTCTCTGCTCCCATCTGCCATCCCCCCTCCAGCATCCCTCCCCGCATCCCTCCCCACTCCCGGCGGCGCAAGGGGAGAACGCGGGGTGGCCCTGGCCCCCGCGGCAATGAGCACCACAACCAGACGGAGCGGCCACATGGAACAATCGTTTTAATGGATAGGCAGAGAGAGCCCCCTCGNCTGAGCTATATAGATCTCCCTCTGTCCCTCAGCTCGCTTTATTCCGCCGCGAAGAGGCTGGGGCCACACGGCAAAAAGCGACGGAGAGGGGCCCCGGTCCCCCGTGACCCTTTGTCCCCGGTGACCCGAGGGTGGAAAGGCGAGGGGGTTCAGGGACATGTGGACCGAGACGCTCGTCTCGTTGAGAACCGATACACACCTAACTCCATATACAGCATGCAGTAATGGCAGCGGAAGGACCCTGCTGGGAACCGTGGCTAGAACTCTAACAAAAAAAAATTATATATATATATGTATATTTATATATACTGTATATATATATCCCATAAAAAGATTCAGCGTCTCCCTCCACCTCAACGCGCGGCGAGTGTCACCCGTGCCCTCAGCAGGAACTGTCCGGACGACCGCTTTTGGGCCGGTTTTGGGGGGGTTCGGCACAGGACTCCTCCTCCTCCTCCTCGCTGGGCTCACAAACCTCCTTGGCTGGTCGCCTCCTTGTCAAACAAACTTCTCTCCGCTTGTCCGCTTGCTCCCCCTCTCCTGGATTGTTTCTTTTTTTTCCTCTTTCTTTTTTTTTCATTTTTTCCCCCTCTTTTTTTTTTTTTTTTTTGCATTTCTGTTTTTTAGGAACTAAGAGTTCTAGGCTCGTATCAGAAAATACAATTAATAAAATTAACCATGACTCAGAATCCCTTATCATTCACGATGTCCGCGGATGGTACGATGAAAGCGTGGCTCGACGCCGGTCTCCTTCCTCCCTTTCCCTTCGTGGCGGTGTGGTAACTGTTGAAGATCTATATATCTATACATATATATATATGTATACGTGGAGATATAGATATATATATATATATATTCTGAAACACAAATGGCGGCACAGTCCATGAGAAGACGGGGAAATCTTGGCAAAGGAGAAAACCGGAGTGTCTGGATGGAGGGTCCCACGGGAGGGAGCAGGCGGGCGGGGGCGGTGAAGAGGACAGGGCAGGGGACAAGTGCCACACTCTGACGGCCCCGTCCATCCTCCGCACTGGCCTGTGGCAGAGAACGGCGAAAACGGGGGGGAAAAGTGGCAGGGGAAAAAAAAAAATAAAAATAGGGTGAAAAGAAAAAGACTCAGTCGCATTGCATCTTCAGCAGGAAGCCTTGGATTATTAATTTTTTCCTTTTTCTCTCCATTCCAAATTCCCGTTGTGGGTTTTTTTTCTTTTTGCGTGTTTTTCCTCTCTCCCCCTCCCCCAGGTGGCCTGGCCGGATACTCTCTCAATTCTTATGATTATTTTCGGAAACGGTGAACACTTCTTCTTCTGCTTCTTCTTCTTTTCTTCCTCTCCTTTCTGCTTGCGCTCGCTGGCCGTGGTCGTCGCCGCCGCTACTCCGCGGGCCGGCTCTCGGGTCAAAACTGGCGGGCGAGGTGGGCGAGCGGGAGGAGCAGCAGCCACGCGCAGCCGCTTCGCCGCCACGCGCCGTTGTTCCCGTCGTGCACTGCGCCGGGGCCTGCGGGAAGGGACAGGAACGCCCGCGTGGTTGGTCACAAAGTCAACAAACAGCAAAAACCGTGAAATAAAGATTAAAACCAAAAAAAGTCACGCTATTTGGGGCCCCCGGTGGTGTTGCCCATGGTGAGATTGTCAATAAATAGCAGAAACCATGAAATAAAGATTAAAACCAAAAAAGTCACGCTATCTGGGGCCCTGGTGGTGTCACACGTGGTGGGATTGCTCTGTGGTAGAGCTCTCCGGGTGTCCCGCTCCATCCGTGCTGTCCTCAAGAACATGGGAACAGCCATCCCTGTCCCCACCAACGCTGGACACTGGGACAAGATCCCCTGTGGTTCCTTTCAGCCCCAAGTCTCCATCCCAAGCCCACCCCCTGCGCATCACCACCGTCCGACCTCCCTCAGCCCCCCTCACCCTGCTCCAAATTTGTCCCAATTTTCCAGCCACACTCATAGGGGAGATGACAGTTTTTGCCCAGCACGTTCTGCCCACCCCATGGCAACCACCCTGTTCCTCACTGGTGTCCCTTGGGAGGGACAGTAACCACCTGCCCACCCTGCAGAGACACTGCCAGCAGCTCTACATTGAGGACTCGGTGTTTTGCACCTCTCCAGAGTCCCTGTGGGGCTCAGCATGGGCCCAGCCCACCTCAAGGAGATGGGATGAGGAGGGTGGTCAAGAAGAGCCAAGCCCACCCCTCTTTGGGGTTCACAGGGGGTGAGGAGTTCAAAGCTCACTGTGGGAAAGGAAGTGGAGGGTGTCTTAGCCAATGGCTTTCACCAAAACACCAATTTTTTCACCAAATAGTTGGCCCAGGAGAAGACTAAGGTGGGAAAAGACCTCAGGAAGGCATCCACGCTGGTGTCCTGTGGGAGCAGGGCTGACCACAAGGTCTGATTCACAACTGCTTTTGAAACCCCAGGACATGTCCCCTCACTTCTAACCTGACTGGGGTGCTGAGCATCAGTAACCATCCAGTTTCCCACCAGTAACGCTCTCCAGCACACTCAGAGACACCTCACAAATCCAGGCACCAAATCCAGGTCTCACACACCATCTCCACAGAGAGCTACAAGCCATCCCAAGGACTGACCACTCGATTCATCACAAATGAAGCCACCCCAAAATCAAGATGTCACCAAGCCGGTTGGCCGGACAGTAAGATTGCACAGCAGAGAGCTGGCTGTCCTGGCCAGGAATAACACCAGGAAGGGGACCAATGCCTGTCCACCCTATCTCATCCCAGAAAGAAGGCAGGAGAAGCATCCCCGAGGAGGAAGGAGCTGCCACAAGCCCCACTTACACAGCAGCACTGGGAGAGCAGCCCAAAGACATCCCTGCTTTTGCCCTGGCCGTGGGGAGGGAGCGGGACACCATGGGTTGGGGACAGGCATGCAGAGGGCACAGAGCACCACCAGACAGGCACAGAGGCTGGCGGGGAGGGGGCAGGCTGGGAAGGCAGCTGAGAAAGCCTTAATTCATCCCTACACCAGTGGAAGCAGTGGGGCTGTGGGGCAGGAGATCCAGGTGGTGGGTGCGGCGGTTCCCGCCGAGCTGAGCTGTGCTGGGAGCCAGAGGGGCCCAAGGGGAACAGCAGGGGAAGCACTGACATTGTGGGGGACCCCCGAATTACTGACCTTTCCAGGGTGTCAGAGCGGTAGTTGTCTCTTCTAAAAATTAAAGAACAAGTGAAAGTTAAGGCAAAAGGGCAATGGAAAGCGCAGGCTTGAGACACCTCCCTCAGCCTGCCCTTGACCTGGGGTGGGAAAACCAGTGGATGGGGTAGAAATGGGATCTGCTGCCTGAATCACACGCCATTTCTGTGGGGCCACGGTCCCCTCATCTTGGAGGGAACCTGAGCTGAATATGGGACCTCAGATCTGGCAAAGCCCGTAGTTGCACTCTGTGCAAAAGGCAAAGCACAGGGGCTGGGATTTGGGGGATGCAGGGGCTTCACCTCTCCTCTGTGAGTTTGGGGCCCATCCCTCTTGCTAATCCTGCAGCATCCCAAATAGATTTATGTCCTGACAGCTGCCTCTGGGAGCAACACGGACTGTGTGATGGGTGAGGAGCAGAGGGTTGGGTTTTGTTTCCCAACTCCCCAGAATGATGTGGTTTCCCTGAGCACTCCATCACATCCCAGACAGCACCAAATGAGCCGCTGAATGAGGCGGCAGGTCTGGAATAACGAGTGCTATATGTTAAATAAAGCACTAGTTGACCTCCCTGAAAAATTAGATTTAAAAAAAGATTAAAAGATGAACGCTACATTAGCTTCTCGCACAACCCCAAAAAGGCTCATGTCACGGTGCCTGCACAGATTAAACCTCCATTTGTGGGGGGAAAACTCCAAAACACTCACTCAACTTCAGGGAAAAGGGACCACTCACAAAATTTTCCCCCAAAACCTCACAGAAGAGACATTTCTCATGCGCAGGTAGCGCAGCCACCGCATCCACTTCCCTCTTACCTTCCATTAAATAAATAAATATGTCAATAAATAAAGACACATTAATCCCCAGACTGAAGACACCGGTTGCTTAGGGACAGGTGAGCGTGGCCCTGTGACGCTTGGGGCCGTCACATCGCTGATAATTAGGGAGGGGTTGTTCCTGGGGGTGCTGGGGAGCCCTGCACCAGGAGATGGGGGACCCCGGCATGTCACAGTCTCTCCTCGGGGAACTGTCACCCCCCCAAGGAGACTCAGTTATTAAAGACTGAATGGCTCATTCAATCAGCGCAGCTTAATGGAAACTATGGGTGGTCAAAGAACTCTGATTTCATTCCCCGGTGGGATTCACAGTCAGACCACAAAGCTGAGGGGGGATTATAAAACAAGCTTTGACTTTCCTGGGATGCTTCCCTGCCATCACAGCACGAGTCCCATAAATGGGTTAGAAACCAAGGAACTGAGAGCTCATCAGCAGGGAGATGTCATCTTTACCTCTGGGCTGTTCATCCAGCCTGGATCTGCAGATGCCAAACCGAAGGCTCCCACTAATTAAGATTTTAACCTCATAAACATTGGAAGGCTGCAGCATCACAGCTAAGGATGTGGCTCAGGCTACGTTGGGCACTTTTCACGGCCACCCTACGCCTGCAGCACAGATGGAGCCAGGCCTGGGTGGCTCTGCAGGGCCAGAGGTGTTGGTATCCCTGAAACATGGGGTTACTGGAGCACCAGGAAGGCTGGCGGGGAAGAGAACTGAGATGGTTCCTAAGCAACGCTAATGATGGCTCAGCACAGGTAAAAACCTTCACCACGTACAGCTTGGACTTTACTGTGGGAGCAAATGGGTCTGGGCATCCAGGATGGGATGAACTCCTCTGCCACAGCTCAGGGAACCTGGCACAGCTGCCATTGCCAGCAGCAGGGGAGGACAAGCCCTGCGATGCCACCCTAACCCCACGGCTGTGGTGTGGCCCCTGGCAAAGCCCGACATTCTCTACAGTCCCAGACAAACTGCTCCCCTGGAATCCAGCCAGCCCCTCCCCAGGACACGGACAGCACTGCCCAGGGTCTCCAGATGCCTCCTGCACTCCTGGCACCCTCCAAAACCCAGCACACACTGTGGGACTGTCGCCTATCCCGGGGCACTTTGCATGGCACAGCCTGCCGTGAGCCGTCCCCGAGGGGCCTGGGGATGAGGGAGGCTCCACTGTCACTCTGCCCCACTCCCCTCTGACCGTACAACAATGACAGACAAAGAGATGACGAGGCACAACAACCAGGCAAGGAGGAGGACAATGTTGGGGTGACATCAGGAGAGGTTGGAGGTCCCCAGTCCCCACTTCTCCTGTATGATTGAGCTGCAAGAACCACACACCCCATACCCCAGCAGGGAAATATCCCCAGGCAGTGCCCAGGGATGAGATCTGCCATCCATTTCTGTCTGTCCTGGAGAGCACAGCCCCTGCTCTGGGTTTGCTGCCCTCTGAAAAGGCTTGACAAATATGCCAATCAATCAGTCAATCAATCACAGCCTTGCCCAGCCATGAGCAGTGTCAGAGGGATGCATTGCTCTCATCCCAGCTCCAGCATGCAGGGAAACAGTCCTGGGACAAGGGTACAAACCTTCCCCTCCTCCCTGCCCTCCACACCTCCCCATCTCCCTTGGCACCACCACCATACCTGCTTGGTGGGAGCAGAAAACCAACCTGGAAGGTGATGGAGCAGGGGGCTGTTTGTTCTCACGTGGGAATGGGGCAGCATTGACCCTCCCACCCATCAACACAGGGGGATGCCTTCAGAGCAAGAAGATGGAAACCTGCAGCCAACTCCTAAATTGCATTCATGGCGGATCCAAAACACAGTCCCAAACACCTCTGAATGCTGGGAGACGCTGGACCCGAGTCAGGAGGCAGGTTTGGAGGCTCTCCCCTTTCCTTGGACTCACCAAAACCTCCAGCCCACGTGCCAAGGGCAGAAAGGATCAACAGCAAATGCACATCTCCCCCAAAAGACGTGGGAGACCCTTCCTGAGTGTCTCCCATCAGTGGTGTCACTGTGAGGCCATTCCCCCTTCCTGGCTGACTCCCTCAGCCCCGCTCACCGTAGAGGATCATGCTGGCGTTGGTGTTCCCTAGCTGGTTGGAGGCTACGCAGGTGTAGTTGCCGTAGTCCTGCTCGGAGACGTTGAAGAAAGTCAGTCTGGAGAAGAAGGCTTTGTTCTCCACTTTCAGCCCTTTCTGTCCTTCAGCCAGTCTGGGGGAAAAGAGGAATGGGAGGTCATGGGTGTGGTGTCAGGAGGAGAAGTGCCCGCTGTTCTCCATGCCCAGTTATCCCCTGGTTGTGCCCATCAGTGGGGACAGAGAGCTTGGGAGAAGAGGGAGAAGGGAAGGTACTGGGATAGACAAGGGAGATGGGATGGGTGCTGCTCTGCTGGGTCTCCAGCTGCCAGCCCACACCATTTCCATGCTGACCAGAGCCATCCTCACCCCTGCAGTTGTGGTATTGTGCTGGACCTGCCAAATGCTGTGCAGAGAGAGGGAAGCTCCCATGCCCAGGGAGGGAACCTGGGAAAGGCTCATTCCCACCCTACAGAAGATTCTGGTTTCCCTTTTGTGTCCTCAGTCCTCTGCTCTGCGGGATTCCTTCTCTGACCTCCCTCTTCCCTCATCCCTGCTGTCCCAGATGGGTGATGCCATGGCCACCCACCACAGCGGGGAGGCTTCTCAGCCAGCACAAATGCTGAAGCATTAACCAAGTGCTTGGACACCTCTGTACTGGTGTCCCCATCCTGCTCAGCTCCTGCAGCTCTTTTACTCGCTAATTCCTCACGGGAAGTGCCGGATTCCCATTATGATCCGTGCTGGGTGCTGATCAGGCGGGCTGAGCCCGCTCCTGCCGCTGCTCCGCAGGCCCTCGTGATCTGACCCAGTTCTGAGCGGAGCCTTTCATCTGCCACACAAACATCCACAGCTTTCTACACTCTGCTGCTCCTTTCCTCTCAAACCGGGCGAGGCAGGCAGACCCAGACTCCCCTCCAGCTTCTGGAGCATCTTTTTGGCCAGAACATCCCCCCTTACCAGTGACCAGTGTGGCTTGTCCTGTGTTTGGCCACACCATGGCCCCTCTGGGCATTCCAGGGATAATCAATGTAAAAATTGATTAAAACCAATTTGCCTGGGGTCAGAGAGAGGCAATTTCTCCAGAGTGGGACCTACCCTGGGCTGTGCTGCTCCACTCCTCATTCTCCAGCCACGTCCCTGTGCTGCTGCTATTGTCAGAAGTTGCTGGTTGACCTAAAAGGTCCATTTTCACCCCAAAGCAGGGCAGGCTGTCTCTGGGGCATAACAAACCCTGTTTCTTGACCGACACCACATTTCTTTTGCCTTTCCAAGAGCTGCCTTCAGGCCAAAGTGTTTAAAAGAGATGACAGAGGCTTCATCCGCTCCTAAGTGCCTGGATTTGTGCTGCCAATATCCATTTTGGCCGTTATGCTTCACCCAAGCAGGGATTTACCACAGCACCTTCAAAAGCATAGCAGGAGGAGGCACAGCAAAAACAATCCTGCCCTAGTGGGGGCTGAAAAAGGTTCCTGGGAAAATCTCTCTCCACAAATGTGATGAGTTAAATACAAAGCCTTTAATAGATGCTGGGTGGTGGCAGCTCCAGCTGTGGATGCTGGAATGGCTGGATTTGCCCCGGACAAGCACAACCTGATGCTCTCAGAGGGACCTGCCCCGGTATCCAAACTGGATTTGTGCCAAGGGTTATGAGCAGCTCACGTGGGATCGGTGTCTCTCCCCCGTTGTCCCCCCCGGGCTCTTACCGCTTGTCATCTTTGTACCACTGGAAGTCGGCAGAGGGGACGGCGGAGGCTTCGCACAGCAGGATGCCCTTCTGCCCCACCGGCACCCCGGTGCTCTTGGCGTCCGAGATGTATGGCGGGTCTGCGGGAGGATGGGAAACCTGGCGTCAACACCCAGCAGCCCTGGGGATTCCTATCCCCTCCCCTTGCTCCTCAGCATCTCCCTTCTCTCCCCGCATGTGGGAAGGAGCCAAAATCATCTCAGAGCCCATGCTCAGCTCCTGCCACTCTGGTGCTGCTGTCCAGAGGTTTTCAGGCTCATGGGGGTTCTGTTCCAAAAACAAGAGACCCCCAACTCATGGGTGCCACAAGTCCAGCTAATGGAGTCACCAGAGAGGGGTTCAGGAGGGTCTTCACACATATCTAAGCATGAAATACTCGGCTTTCTCTCTCTCTCATTTTTTCTAACAGAAAAAAAAAAGTTCTATTTACTGCTCACTTCTCTCCTCTCCTCAGAGGTTATCAGCACAGCATCTCTCCATGGGCGGAAAACCCAGGTTGATGGAGACAGCTGAGGAGGAGGTGGTGGAAAAAAATGGAGCTCGAGAAGAAGGGGAAAATAGGCCAAAACACCACCTGCTCAGAAAAACTGCTGCCGCCTGTCTCGCTCCGGGGCCTTTGTGTGCCTCGCTTCCCAGTGCCACTCCCTTGTGGGGCAGCACGGTGACCCTCCCCAGCCCCACCCCTGTCCCCAATGGCCCCCAGGCACTCACAGTTGACGGTGACTTTGACTCGCTGGACAACGGGCGCTGAGACATCATTGGAGGCGCTGCACTCGTACTCTCCCGACTGCTCCCGCGTGATCCCCGTGATGTCCAGGTACTCGTCCTCGCTGATGAAGCCCACGGCTGCAGAGGAGAGACAGAGGGCCCTCAGTGATGGGGAGGCACAACAAACCCGTGCCCACTGGCTGGTCACCATCTGTGAGCCTGTCACTCTGCACTAGGACACCCAGGTCAGAGTGTCCCTGCACTGTGCCCCTCCATCCCAAGAAAATCCAGAAAGGTTTCTGTGAACACTGGGCTGCTGCAGCAGCTCTGGCCTCACTGACCGCATCACCTGCTGGAGATAACGTCCCTGAGATGCTCAGGGTGGGCACAGTGGACAAACCTGCACCCTGCAAAATGACCTGAGGTCACCTCTGCACATCGCCCCTGCTGGGAGGCACCTCCAGGCTCACCCAGCTCACACAAACACCCTCCTCTAATTTTTCAGCTTCAATTAATTCACAGCAGGTCTCCTCCCATCAGTGGTGGAGCCAGCACCTCCCTTTAGCTGAAACGCTTCATCCTTGTGCCACCCCAGGCTCATTTCTGGGGGGCTGCACTTGTCCCCCTCTTCCCCATCCAGGCTGCAGTGCAGCTCCTGGTTCCACTCACAGGCAGAAAGATGCAATCAGTGCCATTTTTTTCACTCTGGCATCTTTCAGCTCCCATTCCTTGCAGGAGCTCTCTTTATTTTGACACACTCCTGGAAACACTCAGTGCTCGCCTGGCCAGGAGCAGGTTGGGGCACAAGAATCCCCAGGTTCTCCCCTCAAACAAGCAGCAAAATTGTCTTTTTGCAGCCCCCAAACAAGGACAGCTTCTCCCTTTCCTGTTGTTTACATCTCCCCACTGGATCTCCCGCAGCCAGGATGCTGTAATTACTGCACGGAGCATCTCCGAGCCCTGTGTCACACTTAATATTCCTATAAATTTTAAACGGTAGTCCTTGGTACATATGTGTGGCAATTGGTGTCATATTTTAATTAGGCTTGCCCTACACCATCTGAAATTAATAATAGCTCGAATTACCAGTGTAATTTATAAATTAACATTGCTGCAGCATTAGGAAATAAATTAGCTCTGGACAGCTGTTTCTGGGAGTGAGTGCCAATGGCAGAGAGGCCAAGCACAGGTCCCCGGTCCCCAGGGGGATGCCGTGAGCTCGGCCAGCCCTCGCTTCCCACCCGGACACCGCTGTCTGTGCTGGTGTGACCTGATGGGCCACAGCTCGCTGCGCCTGACCGGTCAACCGTGTGCATCCCGCTCCTAACAAATGCATGCAAAATCCACACGTGGGAGGCTCCCAGCGGCGCACACACCGCCTGCATCCCGCTGGCTGATGCTTTTGTGGCATCTCTTCCCATGCTACAGGAATAGGGCGGTCAGACTCCACCACCCACCAGGGAGAGACCCGAGCCAGCACTGATGGTGTCCCTGGAACAGCTCGACAGAGTGACCACCCCGGGCGTCTGCCAGGATCCTGCTGCTGCAATCCCAGGTGCCACTGTTGTCAACCCAAACTAGTGCAAATACGCTCAGCCAGGATGAAATCCCACCCTGGCACTCTCTCCCTGCACCAGACCTCGCAGCTGCCACCTCTACACAGCATCCCCAGGACTCTGAGGACCCCCCACGTGTGCCCCCCACCCTCCCAGGCTGGCCAAGCTGGGAAGGCAGCCCTGTGAGCTTTGGAAAGGAGTGAAGTGAGTTTTCCTGTTGATAAATTGCTGACATCCACCAGTGTCCTCAGCCCTGTGCTGAAATTCCCACCCGAGTGGCTCGCGGCGCAAACCGCTGAGCTCATCAGTACTTAGTGCAACTGAAGGGTGAGATATGAAGGCGTTACCCCAAAATCAATACCCTTTAGAGACACACAAATTACAGCGTTACATCCAGCGGCCCTGCGGCACTGCGAAAAAAAAGGAGAGAGGGGGGAAAAAGAAATCCTTTTTTGTGGCTGACCTAGAATCAGCTTCTCTGTAGCACAGCGCTGCCTGCTGATAAAGTAACGACACAGCCGGTGGCCTTCAGATGCTCCGCACACAAATCTGGCTCTGGGTTGTGCAAAGGCTCAGATAACACTGCTTCCCAACCAACCAAAGGCCTTTCCCCAAGTTCCGGAGTCGGCTCGCACACGGCAAGAATTAGCTCTTGCCGTAGTCAAGCTGTAATTTGTGTCCCTGGTTTGACCAGGGAGAAAAGCAGCTCGAGTGCATTTTGTTCCCCAGCAAAGGACTTCATTAAAGTAACTGCGAGGGTCAGATTTCCACCTGCAAGAGCTCAGGAAATTGGGGGATGAAGGTTTCCTCCGTGCCTGAGTCGCACTGAAGTCTGAGATACGGGCAGGGTAATCGGCTGATGGAGAGGCAGAGCACAAAGTTCAGGGATGCAGGGTCTGGCACCCGTGGGAATTTGGCTACAGCCAAACAGAGCCTGGCCCGGCCTGAGACAGGATGCTCAGGGCTGGAGCTGGCTCCTGTTTCTGCCCTGTGCACAGTAAGTCACACTCAGATAACAACAGCATCAGGAATACCACCCTGCCAGAGGCTCTGACCTCCCTCAGTGCCAGCTACAGTGTCCCAAAGATTTAGGGGACATAAAGAATCCCTGCCTGCTGGGGAAGCAGGTGACACCAGGTGATTAAGACACCATTCCCCCCGTTCCCTCCCATACAAGTGGCTTTTCAGAAAAAGCAGATCCACAAATCTGCTTCACTCTGTGGGATCACACCCTGGAAGCACCCGGAGCTTGGGGGTGCCCAGGGCAAGGCTTGACCAGAGCCCTGCAGCTCCAGGAGCTCCCCCAGAGGTCCCAGTCCCTCTCTGCCTGAACTGATGGCGGGAACTTTCAAGGCTGTCTCCTCTTGAACACAATTAGGAGCTGAAATATTGCAGGAATTAATGGAGAGCTCTCTCATCTCCTCAGGAGCTAGAAAACCAGCACAGCCAGCACCCATCATTATTATTATTATTAATACTAATAGTATCATACAGGCCAGAAATGGAACGGCCACAGACGAGGCGGAAGCATAATCCTTGCTCATCAGCCAAGGATGATGAACTAACCCCGTGCGAGCCGGGGAGATGGAAAAGCAGAGCCTGGATCCTTGTGCGCAGTGAGCGGGAGGCTGCGCACAAACCACCACAGAGTGTTCAGGACTTGCTCTGCAGATCTCCGGTAAAAGCCCCAGGGAAGGGGAATCTTGACCATCACAGCAGTGGAGGAGCCACAGAGGTGAGGTTCTGGTGTGGCACAGAGCACCAAGGCGAATCCAAGCTGTGCTGGGGGTCCCGCAGAGCACGGATGCGATGAGGTGTGGGCAGATGCCTCCCCCATCCCCGTTCCTCCCTCCATGCCTTTCTCCTTCCTCGCTTCTCCTCGTTTCCCCATCCCGACTCATCTCCCTCCTGACTCCTCCTCCCCATTTGCTTCCATTGAGCCTCTGACAAGATAATAACTCACCAGAAAGTGAACACATGTTCCCAAATTAATTACACGCCACTGTCCCCTGGCTCGCTGCTGCAGCCATGTTCAGGTCTCTAGGACACCGCTCGCAGCTTTCCCTGGCTGAAGGCTGCCCGAGATGCCATTGAAACAGCCTCCTTGGAGCTCTTTCCTGTGTCCACACCAACTCCCTGCACCTCAGATCAAGCTGAGCCACTCAGGGCTGCAAGATTTTCACCTCCAAAGCCCAAAGGCACAACTCCAACAGTGGTCCCACAGCAGGTTTGATCTCTGTGTGCTCCAAGTCCCTCCACTGATCCCGAAGGAGTGCCCTGCCCACTACACCGTGCTGCTGCATTTTCCAGGCACGGATCCCACCAGCCAGGATCGGCCAAAGAAAGAGAATATTTTATGGAGATAATTTTATTAAAATGTTTACAACAATGCAGATATTGACATCTCGCTTCAATCAATAGCACAATTTATTGTCCTTCAAGGTGAACATTAAGCCAAGCTGCCCATTAGTCAATATTTACCTCCAAGGTCTATAAATCTTTATACGGGCTTCAGCGGATGTTGACAGCAGCTGATTCCAGATAAGTAAAAGTAAGAGCGTGAAACATTGCTCCTTTTGGAGGTGAAATAGTAACTAGTTAATTACAGTCCCTACAGCAATTCTCAACTATCAATTTATGGCTACTTCTGGCAATAAAAATTAACATCGCGCAGACTCCCGGCTCCGAGTGACGCACTAAAGCCGAGAGCCGTATATTTCAAACGTCACCCCGATGCGGCGCTGATGGCCATCCTATAACAGTTTATGGTAAATAAATAAAACACACAAAGGTAATAAGGGAATTGTTGGCACCCGGGACCCGCCTCACCTCTCCTTTGTGCGGCAGCGAGGGGAAAAGTGCAGGATGAGAGATTTAACAGAGGCAGAGCAGATGGGGAGGGAGGTGGGGGAAGGAATCACTCCAAATAACCCCAAATCACCCCAAATCCCTCTCAAAGGAGGAATGACACAGCCCCAGGTGTGTGGGTAAACAAGAGCTGCCTTCAGTACAAGCCCCAGCCAAACTGTGGGATGCACCTGCATCACCTCTTATTAACCAGTATTAGCCTCTCCTGATGGCTCAATTAACGCATGAGGGACAAAGTTCAGGCGTTTCTGAAATTCCCTTGCCCATTTTTGTTTGTTCAGGTGAATGACCCCAGCTAGGGCGGCTTCTCCTCCGTGCACCCCCTCTTTTCAGCTCCCCTGTGCCAGCCTAATGCTGCCACACTCCAGTGGACAAAGATTAGGGGTAATTAACCTGCTGGAAGCCATCCAGCGCAATCATTAAAAAAATGATTTTTTTTAAGATTACCCTATCGACCCAGACAAACTCCTCTCCTCCTCTCGTGAATATTGCATCCCTGAGCCACAGGCTCCAGCCCAGCTCCATCTGTGACCCGCCCTGAGATGAGCAATCCCTTCAGGAAGCACACCTACGTGAGGCACGGGGTGCAAACCTCCTGCTCCTCGTGTTCACAAGCCTTCAGAGGAGGGAGCGTCACCCCAGAAACGGGCACACAGCACATCAGAGTCTGTGTCGCGCTTACACGGGGCCAAGCCTCTCTGTTTTGAAGTTTCCCGGTGACAAGGAAGGAGATCTCTCCTCTGACACGCTTTTCCATGTTAATTAGCGCGTTTTCCGTGGCCTGATGTTGTGCAAAGCCCCAGGGGATGGTGCAGTCGCTGCCTCGTGCTGAGCGGCGCTCTGGGATGTGGGAGCGTGGCAGGAGCTCCCTCCGCTGCTGCAGTCTGGGGTCCCTCCTCATCCTCAAGCCCCAGGGGTGGTGACCATCACCAGTTATGCCTGGTGTCACCAAAGAGGTGAAAAACATCATGTTTTCCTTATTTGGACCCTTTATTACACTGGATTTGGGGGAACTCACACAGCCAGTTTTGCTCGGTGTGCGCAGCAGCACAGGCTGTGAGGGAGAGGGGTGCCCATAAAATCCTCGACATAAAATCCTTCTCCTGCACTGGTGTCAGTGTCCCCTGGGGCTGTGGGAGCCTCTCCTTGCACGTGGCCATGCAGTGCTGTGACTTCTCTGTCCCTTCCAACTCTCTGGGGCATAGGTGAGCCGATGGTGCCTTGAGTTTTCTCTCAAGATATGACAGAGGACCCTCCCAGGCCTGATTTTGTGCTGACAGGAGCACAGGTGACAATTTCTGAGGGTCCCATCTCTGGCTACCTACAACCACAGGGCCAGGACATGGGGATTTTGAGAGGCACATTCCAATGTGGAGCCAGGAGACGGCAGCTCTGCAGCCAAACCTCCTCTCCTTGCTGCCAGGAAAGACATTTCCTTCAACTTCCTGCTCAGCGCAGAGCTGGAACTGAGACAGCACCCACATCTGTGGCTACATTTGCTCAGTGCATCCCTGAGATCACCCTTGGGCTCGTATCTCACACAACAACTCTGAGATTTAACTCTTTAGTGGGCACATGCCCCACATCTCACCAGTCACTGGGACATGTGACCTGCAGAGATCTTCCAGATGCCACCACGCCCCCTGGTCACTCAACCTGTGGTCACATATGGTCAATACATTGGAATCAACTCCAGAGACAGCCAAAGCAAGGCACTGAGGCCCTCAGCAACCTGGTCTAGTAGAAGGTGGCCCTGTCCATGGCAGGGGGTTGGTGAAATGCTCTTCAAGGTTCCTTCCAACCCAAACCAGTCTCTGATTCCCTGCCGTGCCCTTCCCCACGGCGTTCCGGGGACACCTGCCCACTTTGCTCGCCCCACCGATGCTCCGCAGCGCAGCCGAGCCTCCTGAGCCGTCCATTATAGCCCCATTGTGAAGAGTTTTTAGCTTAAAAGTCCTTGAAAGTTTCCCACTGTGACTCGTTAAACAAGATCTTTTTCACTCTCCCTCTATTCTCCGCTAACAATATTTATACTCATTTCTTTTATTGAAATCTATCTGCCGCCTGTTCTATTAAAGCCACCTGAGTGGCAGCTCCTATTCTCCGGGAGCCTGCAGCCCATCTATTCTCCAGACAATGAGGTACAAGCAGTCTATCTTCTATTGTGCTTCCCGGCCTTCGGCTCTCAAATCTTCCATCTCAAAAAGGCATGTCAGAGACGCCTCCATGCAAAAGATTGGAATCCCGGGCTGTGGGGGCTCCCCGGTGTTGGCCGGGCTCGCTGCCCTCCCTCTCCGGGCTCGCGTCTCCAGGGAGATGCTGTTGTGGCCCCCGTGATCCCTCAGGGATGCGTCTCCCCCATCCCTGTGCATCCCTAGCGAGGTTTGTGGCGTCAGCCGGCGCACGGCTCGCTGCTGCCGGGATGTTTGCACGTCTCAGACAACTTATTTGTTACCGGGAATAAAAGAGGAGCATTAAACCTTTTGTTTGCAAGAAGTAGTTCCTTGGGAAATAAATGGATTATGGAAATTAATATTTAAAGAAACAAAACAAAACAACTCGGGGACCAACCACCCTTGAACGAGGCTCTAACTCAGGAGTAAATGAGTCGAATAAAGAATGAGCCCTTTTATTTCTGTGAGAGGGAGAGCTCAGAGGCAGCTCAAGGCTCGGCAAAGTGGCAGCGACTGTCTTCAGCCTCTGCCAGCCCCTGCCTCCTCCTGGGGTGCTGGTAAGGACACTGAACCCCAGGAGAAGGTCCAGAGGGCAGGTGACCCCCTCTTAGAGCAAATTAACAATGGCTACAGTTCACAAAGAGCTTAAGTGGTGTCAGATCTGCAGCAAAACGGGTGCAGGGCTCGTTAGAGGGCTGCTGTTCTTAATGAAACCCACCCATTATCACAGCGTGAGCTGGATCCTTTCCCCCTTGGCCCTGGAAAGGCAAGGGTGACCCTCGTGGTGACACTGGGAGGGACTGATGCTTGGCAGAGGCTGCGACTGGCATGGAGCCACTTCCCACGGAGCTTTTCTGCCTCCTTGCAGAAACAAATGCAAAAGGTACATGGAAATCAATGTCAAGGCTCCCACAGAGCCAAGCCCTCTCCAGAGAGCTCCTGAGGAGACAGCAGCTCCCAGCAGCTCCTGCTCGAGCACCAGCGCTGCTCTTGGCACCATTCCTCCTCCCATGCGCTCTCCCACAGCCCAAGGCATCCAATGAGGTGCCCAACACCAAGTCCTCTCTCCTTTCTTTCCTTCCTCCTCCTTCCTCCCCGTGATTTTTTCCCCGTAGCCGCTTCCAAGGTGAGAGAGGACAGCGTTGCCGGAATGAAAGATTCTCCTGCGTGCCCTCTCCCAGCAGCGGCCCTAATTCATTTTTCATGGCCCCTTGCAGTGACAAAAGCCGCTGCTTCTCTCTTGTAAGCGTGCGCCATGCAATAAGTCAAAGCTGATGTGCATTTTCCCCCTGGGTGCCGAAGCTGTGCTTTTGATTTAATTTGTCCTGTTGTTTGGCGCTCAGCCTTTGCCGGTGAGCTCCTTTGGAAAGGTGGGAAGTGGGGCCCCATCCATGCGGAGGGGCGGCCTAACAGATGGGGTACAGTGGGTAGTGGTTAAATCATTTGCTGCAGTGGTACCAAGTTGTTGGAGAGCGACAGATGCTGCCAGAGGAAATCGCTCAAACACGCATCCTGTTTGTGGGAACACTGCTCCTCCATTAAATCCTGTCGCAACTTGGCTGCTCCGGAGCTCATCCCATTCCTGGCAGCTCCCTCGCTGGCTCTAGGAGAAGCTGTGGTGCACAGGGCTTGGCGAGAAGAGAGGCACCAAGAACCGAGGTTGTTCCTGCCTGGTATCTGCAGGTGCTTTGCAAAGAACCAAAAGAAATTCCAGGGGAGATCCACCACATCCCTTCCCAACCACTCCATGCGACCGCATTGCTGTGCAGGAGGAAGCATTCCCAACCCCTGCCAAACCCGAGGCACCGCGCTTTCTTCAGGATTTGCGTGGAAAAGAGCTGCTGGCAGCCAGGACCGAAGGGTCCCTCCAGCTGGAAATTTAAACCCCAAGGCTTTCTCCGCAGGACAAGCTCTTAAGCAGCAATTGCGATGCAAAGCGTTAAATGGCTGTAACCTCGGTTAAGCTGTATTTCAGCCGCATTAGGGAAATATCCCTCAGATGGGAAGCAAGTGGCATAATGGCATTAGAGTAAAAAAAAATAAGCATCAAGTGCTGGCTAAATCCATCCCCAGTGCTGGCAAGAAGTCATGGGGATCTGGGAAAGTTTCCCTTCTCCACACATATCCCCGCAGGCAGCTCATGGCAAGCCCGGACTCTGTCGCTGCCATGACTTTCTGTGAATGGGGGATATTTTCCATCCCTCCTTCTCCCCTGGGTCCCCCTGACCCCTCCTCACCCCCCGGAGCCATCTGAATCATGGCAGGGTGAGACTCGCTGTCGCCTCTCCATCATCTTTATCCCGTCTTTATTTTTTCAGACACGCTATTTTCCAGCCCAGTGGCCTTGCTCTGTCCCTCGTGTTTTATGGCACTGATGTCTCCATTTCTGCAGGATCACTCTCAATATTGTGGCTTATTGAGAGTGGCCAGGGAAATGCAGGGGTGATGATTTGGATGGGGTTGGGGCTCTGGGGGACTGGTGAGGATGCCCTGAGCCTGGGGAGGGGAGTGGGGAGGATGTGACAGGAATTTCAGGGATGGATGATGCTGGATGGCTGAGGCTGGGGGAGTGGAGACCGGGCTGAGCCCCCTTTCTTGAGCCCATCGTCCCCTCCTCAGGCCTCGGCGCAGGTATCGGCCCTGCCACAGGAGCTGGGAGGGCAGCGAGAGGCATTGCTCTGCAAGGGAAAAGCCATTTTAAATAACAGCAGTGTGTCACAGGAAGGGGAAAAACCCATGGGCTACGGCATTGCTCTGGCTTTAAATTATACTGTGGGAGAATAAAAATAAAAGAGAGGAAGACAGAGAGAGAGGCCAGGAGGAAAAAGAATTGCCATTGTTTTACCAAGCAGATGGGAAAGTTCAGGGGATCAGAAAAAGACTATTATTATCTTGACTCGACCGAGAGGAGATGGGAAAGGAAGAGGCATTTTTTTCCCCTGCAGTGAGGAATGCTGTGGCTGAAGCAATTTCAGCAAGGAGCCGGAAGGAAATGGTGCCATTGGCTCGGGGCAGTGCCAGTGTCACCCCCACAGCCTGGGCACACCACCGTGCTTTGCCTTTTTGTCCCCTTTCCCAGCAGTGACACAACACTGTGATTGCACGGCCAGGAGGGGGTTAGCAGGGCACACATCCCTCACCAGCTCCAGCTGCAGAAACACGCCAGATGTGCAGCCAGATGTGCCCACTGCCACTGGCGCTACAGCTGTGGGCTCCCCTCCATGGCACTGCTGGTCCTGCCACCTTCCCAGCCTCAGGGCATGACCACCTGCCCCAACTACCCAAATTCCTGCTGCCCCGCCCCAGAAACCTGCTACTTGGCTATTAAATACCCTAAATACACAACAAATTTCCTGCTGGCTGTTTAACATGAGCAGACCGTGATTTTTTTTCTCCCCAAATTCATGTGAAAAGCCCTTTCTCTGTGTCTGCAATGGCGCTACAGCTCCGTGGCTGCTCGCTGCCGTTCTCCAGCTCGGTACGGGGCAGCTGAGCCACTCTGGCTCGCCGGCACGTTCCAGCTCCTTGCCCTTACAAGCACAGCAGCGTTTCTCAGCCTCGCCAGAGACCAGGAGTCTCTTTTTTTACCCACATCCAGGCCAGGGGAAGGGCACAGCCCTAAGGCCCACAGCGGTGAGCAGACACAGACATCAACAACTGATTTACAAACTGGGGCAAACACTGGTGCAACATCTTCCCTGACAAGTGTCAAGGTCACAGGACAGGGAAACGAGGAGGTGAGTGTAGGTCAGCTCTGTCAGAGCGTCCTTCACCCACTACATCTCTCCCCGAAGCCACTTTGCCACTCAGTTTCCTCCCTTTCCCTCTATCCTCACTTTCTCTCCTCCTCCTTTATTCCCTCTTCCTCCCTCCGCCACACGGTTCTTCCCTCAGTCTCTCCACTTTGCCTTCTCACCTTTCCTTCTACACCCACTTCTGTCCCGCACCCTGGGACACAGAGAGGGGCTGGCAACCTGCCCTGCCTCATCCTGGGGCTACCAACTCCTCGGGCGCTTAATATTCACGACAGAGAGAAACATTTCACGGCGAATTGGACGCACATTCAACTGGAAATGGAAATTTTATGACTCTTCTCACTCCGTGCAGCAGATTACACCAGCTGAGAAAACATGGAAGCAAATGAACAACCTGTGAACTGTAAAGTATATTAATAATGAAATCACAGCCCGGGAAATGAAGGCTTTATTCTGTTTATATTCTGCTCCATTAATGGAGAGTGCTCGCAGTAGCTCCGCCCCATTAGCCGGCAATCTGCGCCCCAGGAGGAGTGCAAGGGTGGGAGGGAATGGTGGCACAGGGCAAAAACCTCCTTCCCACCGGGAAGTTTGGCTCAAAGCATTTCCTTGTGCTGCCTCCACCTATGGACAGTGAGGATGGGCAGACATAGGGGATGTCTTTGCCCCGTGCAAGTTTGGGGGCAAGGTTATAAGGCAAGGAATGGAGCACACGGTGATGCCAACAAAAAGAAAGAGCAAATTTGGGTGGAAATCAGCTCCAACACCACAAGGAGCCACCCAGCAAGGCACCAGCACTGGGAAAACCATCCGTGTACAGCCTCATGTGCTTCCTGCTCGTGCTGCTCATTCCCATCTCCTGCCTGCTGTGGTTTGAGCATCCCCACCTCTCCAGCACCCTTCCCACCCCTCATCACCACACCCCATTTCTCCAGGGATGGGAGTACCTGTGCACCCACAGCCCCAAAGCAATGTTGATGGCCAAAACCCGAGCCAGACTGGCAGGATTTGTACAAATAAATATTTCAGTGCTATTCCCAGCACACAGCCCTGTCCTTGGCTCAGCAGACCTGGGCCACGTGTGACACAGCCCAGCCGGGCTCTCTCCTTCCCGAAAACAACAGCAGCAGCTTATGCAAAGCACATCACGGGAGCTAAAAGGAGCCAGAGCAGAGTTTTCTATAGCTGGAGCGACCCGGTGTTGACAGAATGGGGACGCATTTCCACAGCTCAGATTTTTATAATAATACCTCAGGGGAGTCGCCGGCAAAGTTTGCCCCAAATATAATTAGTTTGCACAGCTATTAGGGCCTGATAAAAGGTTTTAATTTGCGTGGAGATCTCTGGAATCTCAGACACTCCCGTCCCTTGCTCTTCCCCAGGCCAGCTGAATGAAAGGAGAGTCCCAGGCAGGGAGTGACACAAAGCCACGCATTTATCGAGGAAATGGGGAGCTGTGTTCAGCAGGAAAGAAGAGACGGAAAATCCAACAAGCTGACACTGCTGGTGTGTTGGCTTTTGTCTGCTTTGTCCCACCACGCCATTAACATATCCCATACTTCCTGTGGGATGATGCCATGCAGAGCACGGATCAGGGCATTTGCAGCTCCTCAGTGGGTCTCACCTTTGTGGAAAAGGTGCTCAGAGACCAAGGGGATAAGACACAGGATAAAATTTGGGGGATAAAATTTCCTGCTTTTGCCCCCTATTAGAGCAGCAGGCAGCTGCTTCCCCAGACTGATGAAGAGCAGATCCCACTCTGCCTCTGGCAAACAGGGAAAGTGTGACACTGCAAAGTGACATTTAGGGAATATCTTAAAACCCAAAAGGTTTTTTTCCCCCTTTTCTGAAGGGAAAGACATTGCATCATTTTTAGCTGGAAGGGGTCTTGTTATTTTTGTACCATGATGCATATTTTAAAGGTAGCTATGCCAAATATGCAAAATCAGCTCCAAGAGTTCATTTCCACCATGCAGGGAATCAAAAATATTACTTTTATACACATAAAAGTACATAATCTCCTACTGCTTTGAAAAACCGGGAGGAACCAGGGTGCATCAGGAAGGGAAGTGCTAAAAGGAGCTTCCCACATGGCACGTTAATGGAGTTTTAGTCATTCCTTGGGGAAAGAACAACCTGGAGGCCATGTTGTGATTCCACCAGGTTCTGTCTGCTGCTAGACCAGACCCTGTTCCCATTGGAGTTGGCTGGGAAGCTGCTGGCACTCAACAGGATAAATAATCCCCCTGTTCCTGTCAGGGTCTTGCTGCTGGTTGCAAGTGTCCACACTCTTCCCAATGCCACAGCAATGCCAGCTGCCTCCTTCACCACAGAAAACAGTGTCCACCCCAAAGTCCTGCTTCTCCATGGCCACTTCACCCTATTTCCATCCCCTGCTTTATACCCTACACGATACAAGCAGAGCCGGACCACCGCTGACCCTTTGTCCGGCTGCTGCGTCCGGCACAGGCTGATTAAACGAGTATCAAAAAGTGGTGGCAGATTTACAGGTTAACGATGATTTAGTGGAGAGCACCGCAGCCAAATTAATGCCGGCTATAATGTAGTTTACCTCATTAAACAATGCACACCAAGATCCTGTCTGTTGTAAAACAATTGGTCTCTGAAGCCTAGTGTTCATCTTCCAGGGTTGCTGGGAGATAATAAATGGGTAATATTCCGGCGATAATGGTAATGGAGTCACGGCTCAGAGCTAATATTATGGCAAAGCAGTAATTATTTCAACAGTAAACAAGGGGACGGTTGAGCTGCCGACAGGATTGGAGCCAGTTGAAATGCTCCAGTTAATACAGGGGAGCCCAGGCCTGCAAACGACTCTTGGAAGGAGGACAAGGTGCTTTGCCATCAAGTGGGTCAGTTGAACTTCTGTTGAGTCACCCGGCCACCAAAAGAGGAGGGACACATGCAATAAAGTGAGGCGGGACAGCACGTGCAGCATGGTGGCCGTCTAAACCCAACCCATCAAAACCCAAGCCATCCAAACCCAACCTACTCAAACCCAACCCATCCAAACCCAACCTATCCAAACCCATCCCATCAAAACCCAACCCATCCCAACCCAACCCATCCAAACCCAACCTACCCAAACCCAACCCATCCAAACCCAACCTATCCAAACCCAACGCATCCAAACCCAACGTATCCAAACCCAACCTATCCAAACCCATCCCATCAAAACCTAACCTACCCAAACCCAACCCATCCCAACCCAACCTACTCAAACCCAACCTATCCAAACCCAACCTATCCAAACTCAACCTATCCAAATCCATCCCATCAAAACCCAACCCATCCCAACCCAACCTATCCCAACCCAACCTATCCAAACCCAATCCATCCAAACCCAACCTATCCCATCCCATCCCATCCCATCCCAACCTATCCCATCCCATCCCATCCCATCCCATCCCATCGCATCCCATCCCATCCCATCCCGAGTCCGCAGCTCAGTCTGGGCTCTGTGCTCTGTCACACAGCAGGGTCCCTCATGTCCCTTCTCTGACACCCCACTTGTGTTAGCTCAGACCAAATCTCCGAAGCAGCCAAGAGGCAGAGCAGAGCCACAAGACCCGTGATGATCACAGAAGGAGCCCTGCACAAACCATCTGCTCCCTCCGAGAGGTATTTCCCTGCTAACAGGGCCGGCAGAGGACACGGCTCTCTGGTCCTCAGTTAATGAGGTGACGTGAGGCCGGGCTAACGGCAGCAATCTCACATGGAGCTGATCAGGGGAGGAACAAGGCAGCACAGAAGCAGGCAGGGATCTTCCCACCCAAGTGGATCCCCCTTCTCCCTGTGCCTCCCTGCTGGGCTCCAGATCCGATATCCAACCTATAAATATCCCCTGCCACCTCTCCAGGGAGGATCCTGGAAGGATGAATCCTACAGGTAATGTGCTTAATGGACAAACCTCTGAGACGGGAGGATGTGTTCCCTTCCCAGGGACAAGCACCTCTTCAAACTGAATCTTTTTTGCAGATGTTTGTCCTCTTGTTTTAAGCCTTGCCAAGAGCCAGGGAGAATCAATATATCCAAATATACCAGAGTTCTCCCAGAGTCCCTCTGCTGGTTTGCTGCTGATGTATAGACAGATGATCTCATGAGACCTCTGCCACATCAGGCCACCGTGTCTCATCTATCTTAAGTGCGTATACGAGCTGTGATTGCTGCAGCGTCTGAGTGCCTCACGTCTGGAATATGTTTATCCTCCCGCGGTTCGGGGAGACAAGGGACTGCGACTGTACCTCTTCCAGGGAGGCCGTGGAGGTTAAACGGGCTGATCAGGGGGGATATCCTGGATGTGGCCGCATCAGGATCGTCCCAGCATCTCCCCAGTCTCTGCCCTGGAGCGCTGAGGCGTCACCTGCCCCACAGATGACAGCTCGGCCTCAGCTCAGGACTCGGGCTCCGCACGGGACTCAGCTTTCAGCACCCAGTTTAATCCTGAGATTAATGAGGGATTCCTGCTACGGAGACCTCTCGATCAGACCTCTCACAAGTAAATACACCATCAGCCAAACCATAATGTTTTCCTACCCTGGCAGCCACTGTCTCAAGCCTCACACCAGAATCCATCATACTACAGCAATAATCAAAAAGCAATTAGACAAAACTATGGCAGAAAAGTCCATCAAGGGTCATTAAGGATGACGACTTGGATGCAGCCTCTGGCTCAGGATGTCTGTGCGTGTCACAGCAGTGCTGGGTGAGCCAGTGGAGGGATCCACATGCACACACCCAGTTTTACACCCTTTCCCTGTGCCCCTGGCCCTGTCATGGCACGATAACCCCATATGTGTACCCGCAGAGGCCTCCTCATCATTACTGCCAAGCTGCGCCTGCTCCTCCCGGGACAGAGGCTGCCGAGCCTTCATCCCTCCTGGAAGATCCCTCATTTCAACTCCTTGGCACATTTCCTGAGCTTAATGGGAGGCATGACGAGTTTTGTGTCTGCAGCACAGATAAATATCCCCTGGATACCTCAACATGTGCCACTCTCCCTGCCAGTGCCTTGGCGTCACCCTGAGCTGGTGGCCCGGGATGCTGTGCTTTTCCCTAGCCAAGAAATCCCAGCCTCCATCCGCCGAGAGATGAAAACTGGCCTGACAGTATCACAATCGCCATGACAACATCAGTTACCCCCCCAAAAATAAATAAAAAGCCCAGTAACTATGGAAACACCTGAGTGACCAAAACCAGGCTATTAACTAGAAGACCTCGCCGCGGTTACAGATGGCATCGGCACCGCGAGGCTGGGGACTGTGATCCAGCCAAAGCCTTGGAAACGCGGATATTTTCGGCACCTAAGGGTGCAGAATGGATGGTGATGGGCACACACAGCGCTGCCTTTCAGACCCCTGAGTCCAAGTCTGTGCAACTTCCACCTCCTCCATGCTGCTGCCTTCATGCCGGGTGTCATACCCAGGCCACTGTTATCGTTCTCTCCCTCTTTGCTTCTTTTGCTCCCTCCACCCTGCTGAAGACTCCTCTCTTAAACGCCATCCCAAGAGTCTGGGCCCCACGGGGATGCCAAGAAGGGATGGAGCTGCCCCATCCCATGCCAGAGCTTGGCACCTCGCTCTGGTTTCAGCGAGCTGAGTTTTGAAGCCCCAGTGCCTGGCAGCTCCGCTGGCACTTGTGGTGCCAAATCGGAGCATCCAAGCCCAGAACAGGGCCTCAAAGCTGTTAAGCCTCCTCTGCTGAGGCAGAAGAAGCTGTGACTCCACCAGCTTCACTTCTTTTTCCACCTCAATCTGTTCAGCTGCGCTAACAGGAGTTGCTGTGAGTTAATACAGCCTTACCGGGAGGAGAAATAAAACAGGAGAGAGAGGAGTGAGGCAGAGGGACAGAAAACAGGCTGTGTCACACCTCGGTTGGACTGGTCACAGGTTCACAAAACATCTGTTTTGTGCTTTTGTGTGTCAGAGTCAGCAGCCTGCTTTTGCTCATGCAGGAGGGTGAGGATGGGCACAGGTAGGACCAAGGCTCTGAGAACTGACGGAGGCACCAACAGGGCCAGCACTGCAGTGATTCACAAAGTCAGAAGCAGAAAACTCTCTTGCTCAGGTTCACTCAGCTCTTGAGTTATACCATGAACACGGCCTCCTCATCCCAGCTGCAGGAACTCCTCCAGCCCCCCAACTGAACAGCGCTTCTGAAATGGGCTTAACGGCTCCTAGAATGTGGCAACAGCTGCAGACAGGAAAATTCAGTAGAGTTTGTCAGCCCAAACCACTGAATGGAAATTCATCGGAGCAGAGACAGAACAGCCAAGAGGTCAGAGGAGCCTGGAGTGGCTGGGAAAGTGTCTCGAGTGGGATCAGTCACTGGGGAGCTGGGCTGCTCTCACTGTGAATCCTCTGAAGGGCCTGCCCATGCACTCTCTGGTGAGTGAACACCCTCCATTTCCCACCAGGAGGTGCACAGTGCGCTCCCAGGTGCCAAAGAAATCATAAAACTCATGAAGTGCCTTTGCACAGAGCAGTGTCAGCACGGGGACCCGTCCGTCAGCTCCCAGGGTGGCCGCGCCGAGCACACACAGCGCTGGCACAGCCTGTCCCAGGCAGTACCGCCGAGAGCCACTTCCCCATCCGTTGTGTAAACCCTAAATTATGCACCAGCATTCTCCCAAACAATTCTCCCTCGTCCCTTTTCTCCACCACTTCAAGTGAGATGGAGGAAGATGGTGAGAAGGAACAGGAGGCAGCTCCCTCGAGACTTCCCATGGGATGAGCAGCAGAACAACAACCAAGAGAAACCAGCACAATCTTTGGGTTTTGCTTGTCCCTGGCTCTCCAAATTAGAATATTTCCTGCTAGGAAAAGGGATACATCCCGGCGTCCGCTATAGCACCTCTGTGCATTTTCCCTGGTCTCATTTCAGCCCTCACGCTTCCAATCTCCATCTTTGCTGTGTGTGGTGAATGCAAAATGGAGAAGTAAAGGTTCCCCTTGGTGGCTTGGCTGATCTAGAAACACAGGAACTGCCCACGGAGATGGGCAACCATGGGAGATGTCCTGGGCCACCTCTGGGCTCAGCACCCTCCATCAGCAGGAGACCAGGCTCTGGTAAATCTCTGTGATCATTTGTTCCCTTTGAGTTTTGAAAGCAGAATGCCTAATCATGGCCAAAATCAGGAAAGAGCTGCTGCTGCAAATTACACGGCGCCACAGGTAATTTCTGATTAGCTCACTCTTCCTCTCCTGGTGCATCCTCAGTTTCCATAGCAGCTAAGTCCTAAGTAAAATGGAAACATCTGGTTCAAGCGCAGGTAAAGATTCCCTGGGGGAAAAAACCTGCTGGATGGCAGCAAACATGGAAAATAGCCCTTGTGAAAGACAGAGGCATCAGGAGCTGGAAGCCTGGTTAGGAGAGGATGGATGGCATGTGGGAGAAGGCAGCAAGGGGCACATGAGTGGGAGACGAGGGTTCTGGGGAGCAAGGGGGGATGTGGGAAGGAGAGTGGGGCTGTGGGAAAACAAGATGCCTGTGAAAAGCAGGTGCTGAGGAGGCTGAGCAAAACAAAACCACATTGTCAGGGTAGACAAGGGGAAGAGTAGGAAGAAAAGGCTTCAAGGTGGGAACACATGCACTGCCTCGACCATTAATGGTGACACGCAGTGACAGCAACTTTGATTCCACGGAGAGACGCTCAGGGGTGGGGAGGAGCATGTGGATCCACACACAGACCCTGACCAAAGCCACCAGCTCGGGAACAAGACCACCTACAGTGGCCAAGCCAACACGCGCTCTGGGGGATGTTTTGTAGGGGCTGAGATGCCACCGATTCAGCTCACTCTGCCTGGGCTTTGGAGAGTGATGGATCTGGCCCAGCCATTCTCTCCAGCGCAGACAAACAGCAAAAAATCAATGGAGCTGCAGCGAGACACCGCAGCCCTCGTCAGGAGCGGAGCGGGGAGAGCAGCCACGGCGCCATCCGTCACTGCCGCCCCTGCACTGGCTCCTTCGGCTGCCGGACAGCCTGGCCGGGCATCCCCGAGGAGAGCTTGAGGCAGTTGTCTGGAACAACAGCCCACGTCGGTAAAACCTCAGGGGAAACATGACTCTGAGGTGGAACTGAAGCGCTTAGACAGGATCAGAGATCAGAGCCAGGCGTTGCCGCTTGGCCGCACGGCTCATCCCACCCAGAGCCTCTGGATCTCACCCCTGGCTCACCCACGAGAGCCTCGCAGCCACCTGGGAATTGCAGGGCAGCAAAATGCAAAGCAAATGCCAAAAAGCAGCTGGGAAAGGGGGTTGAAATTATACGGTCCTGAACGCCTGGGAATTTGCTTCCCAGCAGTCACACCCACGCGGTTCTGCTGAGGGTTTGCTTACCAATTAACAAGGCCACCAATTAATGTTTCATGTGTTTTCCTGCTCATTTGCACTATTTACAATCCTCCTTTGAAGCAACGTGCAAGAATTGCCTGAAAAATCATCAAAACATGGCCAGATGAGCACATTCAATGTGCAGTGCAAGTGCCCCACGCAGGAACTCCTAGATCCTTGTGTGTCCCCTCCAGCTGAGAATATTCCCTGATTCTATAAATCTCTAAGCACAGCAACCCCAACCTGGCACCTGCAGCCAGTCCTCCACAGGACCAAAACCACCAGCTCCTCTTCCAGACCACCAAGATGGATGTTCTTCCACCAAAGTCACCAAATTCTGTGTTAAATCACCTCTTTTTGGTGCATTTCACCTTCTCTTGACAACTGAACGAGTCACTGATCCCTCCCCTGTTGCCCTGACTTTGCAGTGTTCAGTGTTTTCTTGTTAGACTTTCTCTCTCATGGCCATGACTTGTTTTCTCTCTATTATCTATGTTTTCCTAAATTGTATCTGTGTTTACGAATTCCGGTATACCGGATGGAGAAATATGATTGACAAATACTTTGACCAAGTGGATTATAGGAGGTGGTGATTTCTACCTCCAATCCACGGTGATGTGTGAAAACATAAAAATAAAGTCGGAGGGCTCTGCCCTCTCTCTTCCTGCTCTCTCTCCTGCTGCGTCTGTGTGTTCTTTGTGTGGCTCTCCTTCGGGCCCTCGGCCTGGCAGGCCTGCCTGGGGAGTGCCATACCTCCCCAGCCACTCACAAAGAGTCCTGTACCCTTCCCAAAATATTTCTGGTAACGCCTGGGCCTTACCTTTGGGTGAGATGTGTCTCCAGGTGATCGTTGGGTCTGGCCTGCCCGTGGCTATGCAGGTGAGGCTGACGTTGCCGCCCTCGTTGATGGAGATGTCAGAAGAGATCTCGGTGATTTTTGGAGACACTGCAATGATGCAAAGAGGAGAAGGAAAATGAAACTGGTTCTGCTCCAACTCAAACCTTAAACTATGGCTGAGGAGGTTGAATTTCCATCCTCCCTTCTCTTTGACAATCTATGCAGTAGCCCTTTAGTCTCATCTGACTTGGCAGGAACAAACAGGGAAAAGAGGGGGCAGAGAAGACACTGAAGTAGGAAGAACCTGTAGCCAGAGGGGTTTCAGTTATTTTAGGGAGGCTCGAGAAGCTCCTCTGTGGTGTAAGAGACAGTACTTGTTCCTAGCCCACTCCCAGCATTCCCTGTGTCCTCCTAGCCATGACAAACACCATTACCAAAAAACCACCATTCACCCCTTCAAACTCCTGCAGCTTCTCCTGCAGCTGTGCAGACATCCTGCCAGGCCCCCGTAACCACAGGAGCACCAAGAGGAGCTGGGCGTGGAGGCAGAGGCTGCTGGGGAGCCTCTAAGGTGCAAAGGAAGAGAAATTCCATGGAGTGCAAACCGTCCCACGGCACTGGCACTGCCACCCCGAGCGCTCCGGAGAGAGTCAGACACAGGGGGGACACAGGTGCAGGATGGGGCGATGAGGAGGCGGCTGGGAAGGGATGAGGAGCAAGCAGGGAGCACCCAGCTCTGCATGAGCAGAGGACACAATGTGGCTGCCGGGGTTTCTGGGGTTTCTGGGAGGTCTCTGGTGGGGATGGATGAGGGGAAACCATCGGCTGCTGCTTTCAGCTGCACCTGCAGAGCAGAAAAACGACCGTCACCCTCCTGGGTTTATTCCCAGGCTTTATCCAGAGGCTGGCAGGGACTGGCACTGTGCTGCAGCGCTTTGCAGGCGAGTCACAAATCACCTTCCACCCTTCCTGGGAGAGCCCCATCCATCACTCCACTTGGGGTGCAGCTCAACACCCCAATTCCTGACTCCTGAGCCTCCCTTCCCTGCCTCTCCCCACCTCCCACACCTTCCCGGGCTGCGCCAAGCCGGAATGACTGCAATGGCCTTGCACGCAATGCCTCTGCTGTGCAGGTAAGTAATTTATTGATCCGTAAAGCACTCCAAGACGCTCTGGAAGGGATTATGTCATGCCAGTGCCGTGCAATAAAATAAAAAATGATGGATTTTTTGTGAACATGATGGTGATTTAGGGTTTGTAGTTGGAAGTGTAGTTAAAGTACATTTTAAGTGGAAATCAAGGTGGGTAATGAATTATTCTCTGTTTTGAAGGGCTTCTGGGAGTTCATTTTTTTGCTGCTCTGGGCATGATGGCTAATCTGCTAATCATGCACTGGAGAACAACTCTGGACCAGCAGCTCCCAAACAGAGGGGGCTCTGAGGCAGGACAGTGGAGGGCACAAAGAAAACACCTAAAGAAATATTGATGTTCTTCAGTGTCACTGAGGGGACAGCACCTTCCTCGTGGGACCACTCAGACCTGGGAACACTCTGCCCATGGCCAGGTCCTTTGAGGAGAGGCAATTAATTACAACTTCGTTATGATTACCCCGCTGTGCTCCTGGTGAGGCTAGGACTGCCAGCCAGGAAATCAAAGTGTGCCCTAAAAACACAGAGTTTATGGTCTGGACAACAAAAACAGGCCGAGGGGGTATTGTCATTGTCATTTTGGAGAGGTGGGAAGGGACAAGCGGAGGCGCAGTGATCGCCCACCTCTGCCTGGGAAGCAACAACAGCTTCCAGCTCTAAGCCCCAAGAAAACTAAAGCAGAATCCATCATCTTTAATGTGCTGTTTGCTGCATCACAGAGGAACCTTTCTGATGTTTTTAACTGCTGAATCCACATCGACCCAATTCAGCTTGTTTTGCAGAGGCTTTAAAAAAAAACACAAGTCAGGCTTAACACTGCTGCTCTGGGACTGCACAGACACATTTGCCCCCACCCAGGTGAGAGACAAAAATCAACTGACCAGGTTAGAAAAGATAATTAAAATAACTTAAACTGGGGTTTGATTGACAGGATTTTAACCTGAGGAGGGTTGATTTAGAACAGGTATAAGAAGTTTTTACAATGAATGTGGGGAGACCCTGGCACAGGGTGCCCAGAGAAGCTGTGGCTGCCTCATCTCTGGAAATGTCCAAGGCCAGGTTGAATGGAGTTTGGAGCAACCTGGGATAGTGGAAGGTGTCCCTGCCATGGCAGGGGGTGGAACTAGGGAGTCCCTAAGGTCCCTTGCAACCCAAACCTTTCCATAATTCTATAAAAAGCAGCTCAAGCTGCTCATGCAACAGGGAAAAAGTTCACCATCCTCTAGCAAGCTCGGGACACTTTGAGGGAGATGCAATTTCCTGTGTCCCATCTGGAATGAGAGGAGGCAGGAACATCTGGGAAGCAAACCAGAGAAACGCCACCGAAGCTGTTAACTAAGCCTGGAATTGTCTATGCAGTGCTAGGATTTAACACGGTGGTTATTGTATGCTAATTAAATATTTGAATATTTAACCACACAAGCTATTCCAAATGCCTTTCTGGAGACTCAACAGGTGCGTTGTAAGGTTTTTACTAGACTGGGGAGGGAAATCTGAATAAATAAATGACTCGAGTATATATTTGATATTATTTAACAGTCACTGGCGCTTCCATCCCTCTGCATTAAAGGACTTTCACCAGCACTTGGCATTTCTGCAGCAGTGGGGCAGAGGAGCCATTTCCTCCGCCGAAAGCAGGATGCAGATGGAGCTGCGCCCCTTTGGGAATGAATGAATAAATAAAGCTAAGTAAATGCAGGCTTCCCAGGCGGGAACCCTCTCCTTGCGGGCAGTCCTTTCGTGTTCAGCATCTCTCTCGCTCGGAAGTGATTAAACATGGCAGTGTTGGCCGAGCTGCTCTGGTGACACAGCACAGATTTCCCCAGAGGCAGCCTGGTGCTTTATTGATCCAACTCCTTCTTTTTCCCCCCTCCATCCTTGCCGTGGTGCTGGGGAAGGTCTCTGGGTGCTCCCAGCCCCTGCAGGTGCCCAGGGTGTGCCCCCAGTGTGCCCCACTGCGGTGCCCGCTCACACACAGGGAGTCCCCGGGACAGAAAGCAGCTTGCTTAAATATTTAACCAATCCATATGGTGAGCCCCGCGTTCGGGGTGTGCAGGCAGGTGATAGATGTCTCTCTGGATCCGAGCATATGTGCTCGCCGCCACACATCCATTCCCCGGCGCACAGACGCCCTCCTGCCACTGGCACAGGCGGTCTCCCGGCTGCGCCGTCACCTCCAAACACCCGCTCCTGAGCCAGCACAGGTGCACAGCTCACAGATCCCAGCCTGTGTCCCACGGCAGCGCTGCACACAGATCCTCCCGTGCTGGGAACGTGGTGGGACTCCCCTGGCACTTCTGTCACCTCCTCTGCTGCCTCTCCACGGCACCCACTGCAGGACTGATGCCCTCCCTGATTATTCCTCCAGCTGCCTTCTGTAGCTCATCCCAAATTGCATGAACATCCCCAGCTTCACCTCCTTGCTCAGGCCCGGCCATCTCCATCTCCACCATCATTACCTCCTCCCCACCCACCTTCCTGGCAGTACAGACTGTGCTGCCTGCCTGGGCTTTCCTCTCCCTGACCCCGTGTCCCCACCTGTCTCCTGACACCCCAAATTTCAGCCCCGCACCAGACTGAGGGGAGTGTGCATCTGGAACAACTTCTCCACCTCAGACTGGCGAGGGAATTTCCAATGAGCCTCACCAAGTTGCCTTTGCTCAAGGAACAACTGCATTTTTTTGCCTTAACCACCCCCTTTCTACCCACTTTTGGGAACCAAGTAGTGCAGAAATACACCTGCGACCTGTGCAGATCAGCAAACCCCTTCTGGTGTGGGAGGGAGGCAGAGCAGGTGCCTGTCCCAGCCAAGGGGTCTCAGCCCCTGGCTCTCCTGCGAGCCCAGCCCTGCCTCCCCTTCGTAAAACATGCAAACCTCCATCTTCCAGCACGAGCAACGTCTGCTCCAGATCAAAGTCAACAACAAAGAACAACTATAAAAGTGTCTGGAAGAAAGAAAAAGAGGCAGAGTCAGACTTGCGTTCTGCGGGCGATCTGTGATGTGCACTGGCAGCTTCCTGAGCATCAGCCTGACTCTGCTCCTGCTTTTCATAGCAGCTCCTCACTGCCGTCACACACGGACTTCCCTGCGCTTTACGGAGTTTGCTGCCGCGGGTCCTGCCTCTGCCATGCGGTGAGGGGGAGTCCTGAGTGTCCCATCCCTGCTTGCAGCGGTGCTGCGAGTCAAACCGAGCCCACGCTCCGGCAGCTGAGGCTCTGCCAAAGCCAGCCAGGCTCTGCTCAAGCCAGCCAGGCTCTGCCAAAGGCAGGGACCCCCATCCGGCTCCAGGACTCCTCCAGGTTGTACCCAGAGCACTTTGTCACTCCCAGGTCAGGGGAAGGTGCAGCTCTGGCTGCCACAGTGCCAGGCACCCCCATTGTGCCTCCTCCCTCTTTTGTGTTCCAAAGCTTTCTGCCTTCAGGGAGCAAATTGAGAGCCCTGCGCCTTCAATTACAGGTGTATTATAATGGGCTTTTAAATCAGTTTGTGCTGCTCTAACACAATTATGGTTAAGAGAAAAGCAGAGAGGGCTTCGTCTTTCCATCATATCACCCCTCCATCATCTCATCCTCCCTTCATATCACCCTTCCATCACCTCAGCCCGGCTCAGGAGCTGGTTTGAGCCTGTCCAAAGGTGTGAGGCAGGGACAAAACAAACACAGCCTCAGAGCCTGCTCGGTCACAAAGGTTTGGACACAAACCCCTTGTGGGTGCCTGTCCTGCTCCCCAGGGCTGCCTGGACCCCGGGTTGGGCACAGCTTTGCCGAGGGATTGACCCGCCCTGTTCACAAACCTGGCAGCCGCCAAAGCCGTGAAGAAAGAAGGCTGGAAACAAAGAGGACATACATAACGACCTTAATAAGCAATTAATAAATAACTAATGACAATTGCTCGTTCTAAAGCGAGGCCTAATGAGATGTGTCATACGGCGCCGAAATGTGTCTGAATGATTTCCCAAACAGGTAACGGCTCCTGTTGCAGGGAAGCTCGGAGGACATGAGATTTTTTACGCCCGTCTCTGCAGCAGGTTATACAGCACAGCATCATAATAACTCAGAGGAGGAGGGGGAAACAAGACGTTCCCAATCATTCATTAGTAAAGTATTTGTGAACGCGGGTATAATTCACCGCATAAACAGCAGGGTTTCTGCAGACAAACTTTATAGCTAAGTGCCAAAAGGGAGCCCAATCTGATTCCACTTACGACAGCATAAATCAGCACTACTACCGCAGTCAACAAGGGATACGCCACAATAAACGCGGCACAACAGGAGAGTCGGGTCTCAAGCACAAGGATTTTTCCCTGGTTTCTGGATGGGTCCAGGTCACCAGCCTGGATCAAGAGCGGCTCCCCAAGGAGTCAGGGGGCTGCCTCACTAGGTTCACTCCATTGCTTTCAAGATTGCGAAGGGATCTGCATCATTTTTCCTACCACAGAAAGGAAAAGAACACCTGACACCAAGCCCCACACCTGTGGGGAATCAAACCAGAGTTTCCTTTGCATGACAATTAATAAGCAGCTTCAATAGGAGGTAAAATCCCTCCCTCAGGTTTGGGAGAGTTCTGCGTTCATATTACAATGCCCGAAGGAAGTTGTGGCACTGCTCTGGACTCCGTTGCCTCCTTTAAAATGAGTCTAAAGATGCTGAGTGAAAAGAAAACAAGAAGAAAGAGATAAAAGCAAAGTTTTTCCATTATTATCCATGAAGAAATGCAGCCAAACAAGGAGTGTTTGGCAGTTCAGCTCCCTGTCTAGACAGATCTCATTTTCAACTCCACACACGCTGCACGGATCTAGTTTCCAGTTTTTGCACCCCGAGCCACCTGGGATTCCCCCTGCAAGCCAAGCAACGCCTCATGAAAGGCAGAAAATTGAAGGATCTCGAATCCTTAAGACACCTGCATCATTTTTCCAGCATTATTGACACCTCTCCTCAAGGCATGACAGCCTCTCTCACAACTGCCTCCACGGTGACCATCAAAGTGACAGTGACTCTGTCACACCCAGCTCAGGGGACGCAGGGTGCCCAGCTCCTCTCGTTCCTCTGGGTACCAGTGAAGTCTCCACCAGACCCTTGGGAGAATCCCTGTGCGGGGACGAGGCAGAAAGTGCCGACAGCACCCCAGAAAGTTTGAACGCGACTTGTGGTTAATACAAAGCTTGTCAAACCCATCACCTCGAAATGCTGAATGTCTTTATTAGATTCCTTTATCTCCCCCCGAGATCGGAGGGACACAACGAGATGATTCTCGGCGGAGATGTCATCATCCAGAAACTAATTAAAGGCTGTGCGGGAAGTCGGGCCACGCGCACTCTGGAGAACAAAACGCATTAGCAGCCCGAGTCAGGGAAAATATTACAAGTGAACTTCAGATCAGAAAGGGCGAGTGAGGGATTTCGCAGCAGCTCTCCTCTCCCCATCTTTCCTCACACTCATCCTGACACTCCCTCATCCTCGATGTCTGTCCCCAGCTTGGGGCTCGTTAGGACCAGACTGGGACCTGGGGGATGCGGCCCAGCAGGGGATCCATTCCTCCAGCGGGTCACACCCTGGGAGAAAATCATGATTTGTGGAAGTTCTTTTATTTTTAATGACAGAAAAGCCTCCTTGCTGCGGGTCAATAAGTGCAGAGAAGGATGGATGGATGCTGGCTCCGCCAGAGCGCTCCTGGCAAAACCCTCGGTCTCGTTGGGTCTCATCTCTCCATCAGCATAATGACAAGAATTCCTCATCCTTGCAGGCTCATTAAAAAGACAACAAAGTATGAAATTATGAGATACCCGGAGCTTATGGCCACAGGAACGGGAGGTGGGGACATTTCTCCATGGGGACAGAAGTACAGATCGAGTTTAGGACGTGTCTCAGGTGGATGTACCTGCAAAGAGCCCTTCCCAGTCACCCTGGAGTCTCCCGTTCCAACGGACAGCAAATATCCATGAGATTGATCACAGATATTCATGGAATTCGCTGTCCTGCTGAATTCTGCACAAACCCCCAGCTCTCCTCCTGCCGGCAGTCAGAGTGGCCATGCCCCACCCTCCTGCTCCCCACTCTGCTCCTGGAGAGCAGCAGGGGCTCTCTCTGTCCCCTCCAGCTCTCTGTCCACGCCGAGCGGGCAGCACGGCAAGGGCCGAGCTCGCTGAACCGCCCCTGTGCCACTTTACCCCTCAAAAGGGACCTGGCAGGAACAAAGGAGCTCAAACGTCCTTTCCAAAGATAAATCAGATGCTCTAATGCAGCCTGCATCTCCAATGAATATAGGGCAGGTGTCTCTGAAGTGAAGTATTAGTTAAAATGATGCTCTTTAAATTACATTTCGGCTATTTCAGGCAGACAGGTTGTGTGTGGGCTGGGCTGGGTTTTTTTATGATCTATCTAGAGGCTTAAAAAGACACAGAGAGAAATAAATCTCCCTTCCATTAAAAACACACTATGTGCTTGCATATTTGTTCTTATCTCGGCGCTCTCGCTCTCGTGCTCCCTCTCCCTGGGCTGGAGCACAAAGTGAGTGTTTGTGATTACACTTCCACGCTGACACTCGGCTAATTCGAGGAGCCGCCAGCCCGTGCCCAGGCGGAGTGCGCAGCTCGCCCGCCCTCGCAGGAGCACGAGCTGTGCTTCCCAAAATGCCACGCTGGGCCCGGTGGCTTTACTTTAAAAACCGTCCAGATTTGGGGTGTTAATGTGGAACCAAGCGAAAGCGCCAAGTTTTGATTGAATTTATTTGGATCTCCTGAGTCTGTCCATGCCCTTTGTGCCTCATTTATCTATTTACTCCTCCCCTGCTATCACTGCCTGTCCCCAGACAGCCCCTTTCCTCCCATCCTTCCCGAGCTCCAGCTCTCCCAGGTGCCCCTGTGCTCCAGACAGGGCTTTTACTTCTGCTTGGGCTTCTTCCCATCCTTGCTTTTGACTCCAGCTAAAAATTAATGGATCAGGCAGGGAGCACAGCCCTGTTATTTTCTGATCAGATGGTCTGGAGGCTGCTACTTATGACCAGCCTCTGTTTGTCTGGGAGAACAGAGTGGGAGAACAAAGCCTGTGAAGTGGGAGAACAAAGCTCACAAGTGGGAAGTCAGCAAGGTCCAGCAGTTCAAACTGAACCGGAGGTGAGGTGATCCACGCCTCCCTATGTTGCCACTCCTCCTATCCCCAGGGAACACCTCTCTTGTGACCCATCCATCACTCCAAGAGAGGCAGGTCTACCTTCCCAAAGCTGCCCTGATCCATTCCTTACTCCTCTGGGTCATTCCTTTACATCCCTGCTTTTTCAGCCTCTCCCTCTTGGGCTCCATGGAATATTTCTGGTCCCTCACCCTATCCCAAGGTGCTTTTCTAGGCCAACTCACAACTCCCCAAGCCCAGGGGACCAAGTCACAACTTGGCCAAAGGTGCCAGGAACGAGCAGGAGTGCAAACACCAACGATCCAGAGGCCATGGGATGATGCTCAATGTCCTTCCCACGCCCTCAAATGTGGTTCATCCCTACCCTCAAAACACCCTGAGAGATAAGGGAGCATTTTCATTCCCACTTTACAGATGGAGAAATGAGACCCAAAGATCACAGGAGGCCAGAAGTGCCTGCTCAGATCAATGGTCTGCAGTACCTGTCTTTCAGGCTCTGTAGAGCTTGGAAAACCACGGAAATGGGACAGGGAGAGTGAGGGTGGCTGCCAGGACGGGTATTTCCATTGGGCTGCACGGAATGAGAGTACCACCGTTAAAAATCAGTCACAAGGCCATCGAGACACAGCCGCATATCCCTGTGCACAGAGGGACAATTAAAATTCCAATCCCCAATTTCAACCCAAACAAGCAACACTCGACAGAGCTCAAAGCGAGGGAAAAGGAGGGAGCGCTGCTGCCACAAGGGAAGGATCTGGATGTGCCTGGAGAGCGCGGGGGCTGTTCTCCTTTCCCATTAGGACGCTCCTTCATTTCCTGTTTCTCCCGAACAAAGCCCTCGAGCCTTCTTCTCGGCCACACTCATGCCTGTGAGAATGCCAGAAAAGCCACAGGGAATTATCCCCACCAGAGCATCCTTAATTTCCCGATTTGTCTTCCTAATGCCCAGCCTCATCACCAGCACCGTCTATTCCCCATGTGCTCCTCCTTTACATGGAAGGACTATTTTTACCCCATTTTTCCTATGCCTCTTTTTCGTCCCATTTAATCATTTTGGAGGCTTTTTATTCACACTTTCCTTTCCTTTCTTTCCTCTTCCCCTTTCATTTTTAATACCTGTGGTTCTCCGATTCAAAATCATTACTGTTTTTAACTTGACTCGAGCCTCTTAATTAAGTTACTTTCCATTATTTTTTATCTAGTCCATTTGTCTACATCCCCCGCACCCTCCCTAATTCTCCCTTTCCTCCCCAAGGCAGGCTGGGTATGAAATCTTACATTTCCATTTGGCTAACAATCACTTTGAATTTTTAAATGCTATTAAATTGGATCACACCAGTCACCGGACCGGAGTTGTCGAGCTGTGATATTTACTCGCGCCAGTCAAAGGGAAATGAAATTGTGGCGGCGCGGGGGGGAAGGCGATGGGGGAGCCCAGATTTATTCTGCCTGCGGTCCTCGCAAGCAGGCACAATCCCCTCGGATTTCTGAGCGAGTTCAAAGGAAACTCTTACGCTCAACCATGAATGTATTGTAATGTCTTTAATAAATCAATTACTTGTTGGCAGGGAAGTGTCACTGCATCTCCAATCCTTGTAATCACCTCAGCCTCGCTGTGTTTTAAGAGCGGGAAGCCCACGGAGGTAGACGGGGAGCCAGGAGCCTCGGCGGCAGAGGGAAAAGTGCAGAAAGCACCACTTTGTCTTGCCAGGAAAGGGCAAAAGTGCAGAAAGGATTTGCATCAGGTACAAACACACACACGGTGACCCCCAGCTCCAGGGTAAGGACGGTGCTGGAGGGACCCTGCATGGGGCTCATCCTTCCCAAGGCAGCTCCTGGGATGCTGAAGCTTGGAAGGATTCCTTTCCCAGCTGGTTCACCGGGAAAGGTGGTGAGGTAATAAATGTCCATTCCATTCCCAGGAAATCAGCCTGCAGTGGTGGGAGCAGCCCCTGCTCCTTCCTGCCCAGTGCTGAGCAGGGCAATGCTGCAAAGCAGCCTTTTCCCACTACCCCAGGAGCCAGACAACATCTGCTGCATGAATTCAGGAAGGTACCATATTTCAATTTTACTAAAAGAGGCCTTTTCCACTCGAAAATTTGCTAAAGGGAGCGGGATTTGATTACAAAGCAGCCCTGGCCAAATCCAACCCCTCCTCGTCTCTCTGTGCTGACACCATCCTCCCCTCCACAACAACAATCATCTGAGCACAAACAGACAACAGAGCTTTTCAGAAAGTAATGAACTCCGGCCGGAGCCAAGGCAGGAAGGGTTTAATGCTCAGCGCAGAAAGCTTGGCGAGGCCATCAATTATATAGCCCTGCTGCTGAAGGAGCAAAAAAAAAGAGAATATTTCAGACAGACTCGGCCAAAAAGAAAAGATAGGGAAGGAAATCACTGTGAGAGAGATTTAATTTCACAAGCGGAGAGAAGTGTTTGCAAAAGAGGAGGAGGATCAAAGGCTGAAGCTCCCGGGCTGGCTGCGAGGAGGAGGGATTACAAGGAGGGCAAACCATGGAGGAGACATCTCTGTTGATGCCTTGTGTCAAAGCTGGGCCAGGCAGGGAAAGCCCCGGGCACAAATTGGGGAATCTGTCGGCTCTGGGGGATCAGTGACAGGAGACTTGGGCAGACAGGAGGGGGGATTGAGACCTGCTCATCCCATCTCACACAGGACAGCAAACCAGCACGGGGTCTGCGGCCTCTCCTGCGTCATCCCAAATCCTACCTGGGAAATCACACAAGGTGCTACCAAAAATGAAAGCTGAAATCTTTGGGCATCTCTAGTACTGGGACCAGCAACCCAGCAATGAAAAATCCCAGAATCTCAGAATCAAAGAATCCCAGAATGGTTTGGGTTGGAGGGACATTAAAGATCATCTCATCCCAGCCCCTGCCATGGGCAGGAACACCTCCCACTGTCCCAGGCTACTCCAAGCCCTGTCCAGCCTGGCCTTGGGCACTGCCAGGGATCCAGGGGCAGCCACAGCTGCTCTGGGCACCCTGTGCCAGGGCCTCCCCACCCTCACAGGGAAGGATTCCTTCTGTACAGATCCACCCGGAGCAAGGAGACCTCCCCACCCTGACTCTGCACCCAGTGGGGCCGTGCTGATCCCTTCCAGGGATCCAGTCATGGACTAAGGAACAAATCCACCTCCTTCCTGAGGGACCCGACAAAGGTGTTTCACTGCTGTCTCACAGCAGACAAGGAAAACCAAAACCAGAAATATTTCAAGACCACACATCAACATCTCGTTAGAAGGATCACATTTCCACATCTTTTACAAAGATCCCTGTCTTTTTGTTTTCCACTTCCCACTTATCCTTCTGTTTCTAAATTTTCTAAATCTCTTTCTTCTCCATTGCATCACCAGAACAGAAAGGGAAACAAAATCACAACTCTCCCAATGTTTCAATGCAGCTCCTTCTTCCCAGCCTCGACCTCTCCTTCAAAACCCAAGCAAGAACAGTGTGAAAAAACCCACATTTTCTGCCCAGTTTCCCCCTTTATTCTCCCACTGACCTCCCCTCAGCCTGTCCTCAAGCCTGGGGATATTTGCTGGAGGTTCTCTGGCCCTCGGAGGCGGCGGGGCCGGGCAGTTTTTCGGCAGCTGTTCCCTTGGCCTCTCCTTTATCTCCAGCATTGTGTTCACATCTGCTTCCCCCTCTGCCTCTTTCCCTGCCGCTGGGAGGCTGCTTTTAAATCACTGCTCAGCACAGCAGCTGCCAGGCCCAGCTTCCATGCCCCATTTGGACGGGGGATCCAAAAGCCGTTTGCAAACCTCCCTCTGCCTTTCTTCTTTTCTAATTTTCTTGATTTTTTTTTTTATCCTCCTGGACCTGCCGGTGCTGCCACACTGCTTTCCCCTCCTCCCTTTTGGCTGCGGCACTCTCTTGGCTCTGGAAGCATGTTCAGACACCTGGTTGCTGGCAGCAGGGGGTTTGGCAGCAGCTGGCAGCGTGCAGCTCTCCGATAGGGAATGGGAGGGGAGTGGGGATCACTGCGGGGGTCACAGCTACCCACTGTGGCTATCAGGGCTGTGCTGGTGGCCACTCACATTGCTCCTGGCTTCTTGGTGGCTTTCCACCACCCACATTCTGCTAGCTTTGCCTGCAGCTTTGGCCAAGGCCATTTCTGGTTTTGCTGAGGATTTTTAGGGTAGAAAAGCAGAGATTTGTGAGGCATCGCCCATGAGCTGGGAACCCATTTAGGACAAGGCACTGCCATCTGCGGCTCCCGGCAAAATCCTGCTCCTGAGCAGGGCAATTTTGGCAGAGCAAACCCCAGGGAGCGGAGCCAGGCACGTGGAGGGCTGGATGCCTCACTGCCACCCTGCCCACGCAGTGGCTCCAGGCTAAATTCCCGTTCCAGATTGCAATCTCTCCATGCTACCAAAAAAGGAGAGGGCTGCATCCTTCCGGCAGCCAGCAGTGTACAAAATTCCCTGAAAAAGCTTGGCTGATTCCTCCCCAACCCCCTTCCAGTCAAGGTCTGTGCAGGATTGCAGGCCAGGATCCCCATGGATGCCACCTTCATGGCAAAGACAACACCAAACACACAAAAATCCCTGGGGAAGAGCCCTTTGCTTCGTCCTTTGACTGCCCAAGCCGCTGCAACAGGTTTTTGCTTCTGGACTCGCCTCCGGAGAGACTGGCCAGAAAAATCAGTTCTAAAGGCCAAAAAGAAGAGCCAGATTAAAGTATCAACTCTGAATTTATGCTCAGGACTTAAGGTTTAATAATGCAACAGAAAATCAATATTTAATAAAGCAAATGATGGAGAAAAACAGTGAATGGGAGATGAGCTGCTGCTCGTGTTTTCAAACATGTAACCCCCGGAGGAGCCGGGTTGGCAGGATGGATGTGGAACCAGATTGCCACAAAGAGCTGGCACACAGGACGCCCCAGGTCCCAGCGATTCCAGCTCCGGTGTCAAGGGGAGCTCACGGGTCTTTTATTAAAGGACAAACAAGGAATTACTGCGGTGGTCAGAATCCAAATACCCGCGGAGAGAGATCAAATGCTGAGGCACGAGGGGAGCCGAGCAGCTGCTGCGCTGAGCAGGCCCAGATTGGGGCTGGGCTGGGCAGCACCACCCCCAAATTCAGGTGCCAAAGAGCTGTCTGAGGATGGAGATCTCCTGAGAAGATAGGAGGGAACACAGGGGCTCAAAGCAGAAAGAAAATTCCTGCCTGCAGAGCAGGAGAGGAGGTGGTGTGGGCGGTTCAGGTGGGCAAGTGGGCAACTGGGGCACTAAGCCTGGCTGGCAGGTGGGGTGGCACAGCAAGCATGCATCCCTGGCTGGGGAAAGGATGAAACCTTGGCCACGGGAAATGTGCATCCCTGGGCATGGAAAGTGTGCATCCCTGGGCACAGCAAACCTACATCCCTGGGAATGGCAAAGCTGCATCCCTGGGCATAACAAACTGCATCCCTGGGCACAGCAAACCTGCATCCCTGGGCACAAAGTGCACATCCCTTAGCATGGCAAGAGCTCATACCTGAGCACGAAAATCATGAATCCCTGGGCACAGCAGGAGCGCATCCCTGGGAATGGCAAACCTGCATCCCTGGGCACAGCAAACCTGCATCCCTGGGCATAACAAACTGCATCCCTGGGCATAACAAACTGCATCCCTGGGCACAGCAAACCTGCATCCCTGAGCATGGCAGGAGTGCATCTCTGGGCACGACAACTGTGCATTCCTGAGAACTGCAAGCAGACATCCCTGGGGACAACAAGAGTGCATCCCTGGGCACAACAAACTGCATCCCTGGGCACAAAGCACACATCTCTTATCATGGCAAGAGCTCCTAGCTGGGCACAACAATCACGAATCCCTGGGCATAGCAGGAGTGCATCCCTGGGCATGACAATCACGAATCCCTGGGCACAGCAGGAGTGCATCCCTGGGCATGACAATCACGAATCCCTGGGCACAGCAGGAGTGCATCCCTGGGCCAAAAGCACAGCTCCTGGGCATGGCAAATCTGCATCCCCACGATCGCTGGGCCCGGGCAGGATGAAGGAAGCTCCGCGGTGCTGGGGACAGATCAGCAGCTCTGCCTCCCTCCCCTGGAGGCTGGAGAAAACTGCAGCGAGTCCCCGCACGGCACAGAGATGTCACCTGCGCCTTGTCCCCCCTCTGCCTTTCCAGCCCTGACACAACGCCATTCCCTGCCAGCTGGGAATGAGAGGAATTTTGCCCATACCCGCGCCAGCGATAGCAGATGCTTTTTGGGGTACGTGACTTGGGGTGCACAAAGATCCCTGCTCCACCTCACAAAGTCTGGGGACTCTGGATAAATCCTCTAGGCAAAGGAGCCTCTCACTTGCACAGGAATCAGTGCCCTTGGATGAAACCCCTCCTCTGGCACGCCGCGTGTGCCGGGTTGTCTGCCTGGCCCTGCAGCACGGCAGTAATTTGTAGCTTTTGCTGGGATCCTTCACATTGAAAGATGACATATAAATATAAAACGTTATCACTCCATAACAGCCACATGCTATAAAACGCCAGGCAGAAGGATCTGGAACTAGATGGAGGCAGCGCTTTAAATCCTTCCCTGCAGAGTTACTGCCGCTAAAACAACAGACCTGCTCCAAAGAGCTCCGGCAACGGAGGGGGAAGAGGACAGACCCCGATAAAAACACCACAATTGAGGAATTAGATGAATAAGTGATGGGATTACAGCGTGACCTCCCCGCGCTGCCAGCCCCGGGGTAGCAGCAGCACCGGTGACGTCTCCTCCCATTCATCCCCCGCTGCGATTTTCGCGGATGCTCTGTGTTCCTGTAGTAACAACAAAGCGCTGGTACCAATGTTACACTACAACGGGCTGCCTGCGCTCCCGCGGTTACGATAACAATGCTGTTACTGTAGTAACATTACGGAGCCGAGGTCTCACTGTTCCACCCTTAATTTTATTGTCGTAAGATTAAATTGCAATAATGTTATTGAGCTGCCATTAGTGTTGCCATGGCAACAATAACATTAAGGTAGCGATATCACATTACAGTGGTCCAACCGTTCCACCACAAATATTTTAATGTAGTAAAACAAAAGAGATTACTGCAGTAACATTAAACTGCAGTGACCTCATTAAACCCCCACCGGCTTTATCACGCTGCTGATAACAACGCTGCTCTGGAACCCGTGCGCGGCGGTGGGAGATGCCCGACACGCATCCCGGGTGCTGCTGTGCCACCCCTTTGGATGGAAAATCCATGGGGAAGAATGGGGACCTGTTCTGCTTCCGGAGAGCCACAGACAACTCCGGTGCTCCCTGCCTGGAGAGCTGCCGGCGTGGCGCTGCTGGCCTCTCGGCTTCACCGGCTCCGCAGACGGGATTAACGGAGTCACTCTTGAATGGCTCTGGGTGAGGCGGGTGACCTCTCCCTGAAAGCCTTTGGAGAGGATGGGTGAACGGGGCTGCCGGGAGCTCGCGTGCTCAGAAAGGCTCAAAGAGGAGCAGACTCTTGTTTTCTAGGAGAGGGGTGATCCAAGGGTGACCTCCGCAGCTCGGAGGGAGTAGCAGAGAGAGTTCCACTGAGCTCTCCTCGCTGCTGAAAAAGCGCACACAGCTGAGCCGGGGAGGATGGAATAGTGGAGCCAGGGGGATGTCAGAGGTGGGAATGCCCCCAGCACTGAGGCACGGAGCACCTGGAGGGACCACAAAGAACTCGTGTCAGCGCTGCCTGAGGGAACCCAGTGACACAAGGAACTGCAGCGTTAGCACTGCGCTGGGGAGACAAACAGGAATCACCCACAGCCCGGGTGCACGCGAGAGAGAAAAACAGGAAGGAAATGAAACCGCTCTGTGTGTCCTATGAATCACTGGATCTTCCTTCTCCTCTGCTCCAGTCTCCTGCCAATTATTTCTCCTTGGGAACAGAAGACATCCTCCCATGGGTCTGGCCTGTTTCATCGCTGGGGTGCCAGGCAAGCCCAGAGGGTGCCTTGAGGGAATGGTTTGGAATAGAAAAAGGTTGATGTAGAGTAGATATAAGGAAGAAGTTTTTTACAATGAGGGTGGGGAGGCCCCGGTGCAGGTTGCCAAGAGAAGCTGTGGCCGCCCCACCCCTGGAAGTGTCCAGGACTGGGTGGGGCTTGGAGCAGCCTGGGACAGTGGGAGGTGTCCCTGCCCATGGCAGGGGTGGGACTGGATGGGCTTTAAGGTCCCCTCCTACCCAAAGCATTTTGGGTTTCTGTGCCTTCCCTTCAGCCCAACCTCTCCAGTACCAAGCTGCCCTTCTTCTACCAAAGTTAACTCCCTCGAGAACTCTTCACCTCCCCATCCCTCCCTCTCTTTACACCAGTGGGCTCATCCACAAGCTCTGGGATGAGCAGTATGGTGGGACACATCTCCAGAGGGATGCAGCATGCCTGGATCCTTCCAGCAGCAGCATGGACAGGAAACTGGGGCAGCCTGAAGCTGCAGCAAGGGCAGAATGTCAGCCCAGAGCAAACTCTTCCACAGTGCAGACTCTGGAGTCTCTTCTCCCCCCTGCTCCCTCCCCACAATATAATTGCTAATTAATAATAACGTTTAGCTCTCAGATAGCGCATTCCATCTTCAAAGACCTCTGTCGACATTAATGAATTAATCCTCATCAACCCTCCTGTGAAGTAGGTGACAATTATTATCTCTGCCTCACAGATGTTAAACTGATTTGCAAAGAGGTCAAGTGACTTTGGGGAGGCTGGAGGGAGCCTGGCCGGGTACGAGGCCACTCCACAGGGGAACGTGGACAAGCACATCCCGGAGACACAAGGGCTGGGATCCGGGGGTGGGGGAGATGGAGAGATCCAGGGGCAGTAATGGATGTGGGACCTGCAGAGATGCTCCCCGAGGGCAGAGCAGAATGAGGACAAAGAGCCAAAAACTAGGGCAGTGCGTGAGAGCGTGTGGGAGACCTTCAGTCCTCCACAACGGCCCTGACACAAAAGGCAAAGATGCTTTGACAGAGGGACGGTGATGAGCAACAAAAGAGAGACGGGGAAGGAGCACATCAGTCAAAGGAGCCGAGAGCGCAGGCCAAGCGAGGGAGGATTTCCATTTCGTGCCACTGGTTTCCTCCCCTCCACTGCTTTGAGGAGGCTCTCTGAGCTCCTTTTAGGAGTTATTATCTAAAGCTGCTTTTGCTCCTGGAAGGAACAGCTGCTCCCACAGGGCAAATGTGTGGACACACCAGCAACTCCGTGCCAGAAGCAGGGGGAGCATCTTGCCCAGTGTGAAGCTCCAGCCCATGGCTTCAAATGTGACCAAAGTGTGCACATCCTCTGCCACTGGTGGGCAAATCCCTGTGTCCCTGCTCGCTCCCAGAACCGGTGGCATTGGTGGCACAGAGGCGACAGGCTCAGCCCCACAGGTCAGGTGATGATGACTACGGGGACTGAGCCTTCCTCCCAGCCGCTCTGCTCACAGCCAAGGCATTTCCCAGCAGAAAAACGGCCATAAAAAGTTCTCCTCGTTGTCCCACGAGTGAAAGGGGCTTGTGGCATCAAAGGGAAATTAACTGGGCAGTTTGGTGGTTGAAACAAAGCCGGCTCGGGCACCGCGGCCCCACCGGTGGCTTTATCTCACCGGCACAGACCTTGGCAGCGCTGCTCCCCGTGCGCGCAGGGACAAGTGCCACCGACACTGCCACCTCTGCCCCCCGCCACCCCCTGCCACCTGTGCCCGCAGGCCCCCGACTCCGCTGAGCAGGTAATTAACTCCCAGACAAAGGCAGGGATTTGAAGATTAACCTGGGCTCGGGAAGGAGAGGGGAAAACTCATTTACACCAAACAAAAGGGGAGGGGTGATTAGTTGCTCCAGTGACAACAGCAAGAGCCAGATAGGGCCAGGGAAACTGATAAAGAAGCGGGGAAAGCGCTAATATCCCCCAGTTGCCTGCTTTTGCTGCTTTTTTTCTTTTCCTTCTTTCTTTCTTTTTAAGCACTAAAATTCCACCATTTTCTATCATGCAAATTCGTGTGCCTAAGTGAGATTAAACTCCGGCAGGCTCCGTGCCGTGCCTCCTTCCCCAAGTCCATTTCCCGCGCCGAGATAAGGCCAACTTCCCTTAATGCATCTTACAAGGCGGTGGGAGTGTTTTGCAGGCACGCATTGGAGACGGCTTATTATCAATACAAATAAGAGCTTTCCAGATATCGTCCTTCTCCTCCTCCCTCCCCGCTCTCCTTTAAACCCAAGAACCCGGAGAAGGGCTTAAATAGCTGAAATGTCCTGCAGGGAGCAGGGAGAAGGGGGAGGCTGAGCCTGAGAGGCTGCTGCAAGAAGTAGGACCTGCTAAGGAAAGCAGCGTGGGATACACGAGAGGAGAGGAAGGGAAAGCATCGCTGCTCGGAGGTCAGTGGGACCTAAATCCTCTTTCTTGCTCTGGGTTTCTGCCCCTCTCCAAGCTCACAGCTTGCCTATTGCAACTGAGACTTCCTTGGATTTCTGTTTCTTTGGGATTTATTCCCAGAAACATCTCAGTCTCCCCAAGGTCCAAGGCAGATTCCTGCAAACACAGGCAGTGCTGCTTCCTGGTGCTTTGTCTGGTCTCATGGCAACTCCTCCTAGGAAGGAACGAGCACTGAAGGAGTGGGATCACCTTTCAGACCCTGCAGATGACAGGGATGCTCCCTGAGCTGCTCATTTTAGTCTGTCTGTAATCTGGGAGCATCTTTCCAGGAGAGATCCAGGTGCTGAGAACCTCCTTGTCCCTTTGGCAGGTCTGTCGTTGGTTGACATCGACTTGGCACCACCGCCCTGACCCCGTTTAGAGCTGTCCCCAAAATAGCAGGGCTGAACTTTGGTGCGTTCGGTGCCAAGGGTCTGGCGTCTCATCCCTGAGCTCATTTGTCCCACATTAGCACGGAGGCACCGACCTGCTATTCCTGCACCAGCAGCAAGGTCCTTTTCCCTTTTGTGCCAGGATTTCAAGACTGACAAGTGTTTCTGAAAGCCCGGCCAATGAGGACAGGTGGGGGAAACAGAGCCTGGATGGTTTCAGAAAGAAGGCGGCTGAGGGGCACTGGGATAACAACCTTCCCAAAAGCAAGAGGTTATTACAGAGGACACTGATCAATTGTTCCCCACATCCGCTGGGAATAGGCTGAGAAAAACTCCACTTCATTTGCAACAAAGAAGGTTTAAGTTAGATATTAGCTATACATTTTCTAATTAAAAAGGTAGCAAAGCAGGAGAATAGATTGTCTGGGGAGACTGAAGAACCTGCTTTGTTAAAGATTTTCAAGAATAGCTTTCACATATGCTTGGCAGCGAGGCCTCTGCCTGGTTGCAGGGGGACGGGCTAAATTAGCTCTTGAGGTGCCTTCTCCCCACCTATTTTGGGATCTCGGCCATCCAGTAGAGCCAACCTAGAAATAAATGTGCAGCTCTCCCCTTGCTTCACCCTCAGTTCCAAGTCCCTCAGTCCCTGATTCTCTCCTTGGGGTCATTCCCACCCCTCACACCCTAAAGGAATCTCCTTCTCTCACCCCTACCCCTCTCCTGTTTTAATTTATCCCCCTTCCATAGCTCCACTTCCTCCAGCAGCCCTTGGCCAAAACCACGGATGCCTCCATGCACGGCTGTGTCCCAGAGATATCCCCTGAACCTGGGGAGGGATGCAGGCACGGGCTGAGGTGTCTGGACCCGGCTGATATGCTCCCATCCTGCTCGCCTGGGGGACCAGCAGCTGCTGGAATCCTGGCTGGAAGGGGAAGAGCTCCGTGCCCCCCGCAGCCGGTCCCTTTGGAGAGCGCAGCCGGCCCCGGGGCACGATTTAATTGCATCCGGAGAGGCTGGAGTGCTCCTGCCTCCAGAGCCGTGCCCCCAGGCCCTTTCCTGGTGCTGCATGGGGAAAGCCAGGGGTTGTTTAGAGTAATCTGCACACCTCCCTCTTTCTGGCTAAACCCGTTTAAAAGGGACACCCCCTTTCCCAGCTCCTTGCACCACCTCTCCTTTCCTATCAGGCTGCAGAAGGAGGCAAAATGTCCCAGGGCTGTGTGCACATCCCTGCAATCTTGTGCTCAGCCACCCTGCTCTCCTAGGAGGGGGAATAAGCACTGCTTCCCACAAGCTGAATGTCATTTTGGCCAGGATTATTCCGGAATACATATTTATAGGGCCCATTTTCCAAGGCAGGAGAGTTAATCCTGGCACCCCAATCCAATTTTCATCGAGGTCATTAAGGCAGGTTTCCCTTTAATTGGACATGATATTCACTTTCATGTCCTGCTCTGAGAAAGGGCCGGGTGAGCCAAAGAACGGCTTTTCAAATTAGGGGGCTCGCTCTCCAGAGCCGGAATTTCTGCCGGCAGCACGAGGATCTTCAGCACATTACAGGACTGAGCCCATCACTGAATCATCCCGTACTTAACTGCTGCAGGGAGTTAAGCTCTGACCTTTTCCTGCAGCACCCAAATATCTCTTCCTAATGATACAGCAAGACACGGCAGGGACGGGCCTGGATGTCTGGTGATACAGGAAATTTGGGTCAGGAAACGGGAATCAGAAGGGAACAGATAGAAATTGTCCTGCATCACCCCAGCATCTGATAGCGACTTCAGAACTTGCTGGAGATCGACTTTGGCTTAAGAAACTCAGGCAGGTAATAAGAGATTGCAAGATAAACAGCCAGAAGCCGGGCTGGCAATGCATCCGCTTCCCCTCCGCGCTTAATGGAGATGGAGAAAGTCCGGCTCTGGTTAGTTGGCTTGATTGCTTGAAGAGGAAAGGGAAAATGAAAAGGGAGGGAAGAGGGAAAATAAAGGCCCTGAGTCTGGGTTTTTTCCCCACTTCTATTCATTAGGCTGTCAATAGCGCTCAGGCCTGGAATATCGACGGCGGATTAGCTCAACCCGACTCTGTGTACAAGACCAATGCCTTTTTAACCCAGCTTGTTTCCAAATCAATACACCCATCAGCATTCGAAAATTAGCCCGAGACGAGATTCCAATACTCGGGCTGGTGTGTCATGTTAAGAGGGCTCCTGGCCAAATCACAGAAGAAAAAAACAGTTGCTAGCAAGGGATTAGAAATTTTCCATTAATCTTCCCCCAGGCTAAGGGCTCATCAGGCTCCGTGTGTCCCTCCAAGAGGCTCCCCCTTGCCCAGTTCATGTCCTGCCACATGGACACAGGATCCATCTTCCATGAATGTCCATCTTGACCATCACACGTGGCCACGCCTGTCTGTCCCCTCTGCAGAGCCTGTGTGTGCTCACACGCTTGCTGAGGAGCACATGCAGGCACCCACTCAGCCACCAAAAGTGCTCCAGCACCCCGTGCTGCCCTTTCTCCTCCTCTTCCTCCTCCAAAAGTACAAAATTTCCACACACAAACACATATTGTTGCTAGGCATACACACACCCCCACAAAGCACACAAATCTGCCAGCTCTCTCTCTTCCCCCAACACAAGTTTTACTTCAAGCAATGCCTCCAGCTTGGAAAACAAAAAAACATCAAAAAACAACAACAACAAACAGCAGCGCGGGTTTGCCATTGACTGTGGTGGGAGGCAGAGCTGCCTGTATCAGAGCCCTGGGATTATGGCAGGAAAGTCAGATAAAACCAAGCCTGACAGAGTTCAAGGAATGTTTGAGGAACACCCTCGGACACAAGGTGTGACTCTTGTGGATGGTGCTGTGCAGGGCCAGGAGCTGGACTCCATGATCCTGGTGGGTCCCTTCCAACCCAGCAGGTTCTGTGATTCTGTGAAATTTATCACCCGGTTTGGGATGATCCAAGCTTGTGGATCAGCCTCTACACCTGCCCCAAGCTGTGTCACACGCTCAATGCAGGAGCAATGGGAGGAGCAGACACCAGGGCAAAAGGAACAGAGAGCAAAGTCTCAACCCCAACCCCTCCACAAAGTCCCCTTCCTCTTACCTTGCACGATGAGATGGACGCGCGATGTCTTGGGGTGATTGTCTGTCTGCACGGAGCAGGTGTAGGGGCCCTCATCGTACACGTCCACATCCTGGATCTGGATGCTGTACTGGGTCTTGGTGTTGGCCAGGAGCACCACCCGAGGGTCCAAGCACCACTTGTCATTGCCGGCATAGAGGATGCTGCTGCGGTTCAGCCAGGCCACCCGGGTCACCCGGTTGTCCACGGAGCACCTGGGGGGAGGCAGAGAGGTGACCCATCAGTGCGCTGCTCTTGGGCGCTCACCCTCCCTCCCTCCCAGCCCTTCTGGCCCTCCTGGCACTATTTTTAGCTTTGCTGTCAGCAGCACTTTCAGAGACCGAGTGCTTTCAGTGGCCAGAGAGGACAAGGTCAGCACTTTCCCTGCGGTGCTCCGGGCACCGATATCCATCTAAACCGGCGGCTCCGGAGATCTGCGCAAGAGCTTCACAGAGTTTTCAGACACAGGGAGGTCAGAGCCACCCAGCACCAGCCTTTCACTCCTCCATTCCCATTTATTCTTTTTCAAACTCCCAGACAAACAGAGCTGACCCCAAACCTCCATCCCGAGTCCACACTTTTTTTTGGGGGTTGGAGGTTGTTACCTCCTGCCCGAACCCATCACTTGTCATTCTCTCCACAGACCTTCACAGCCCTGCAGCCAGACAAAGAAATGCAAAGCGGCGCTGGGAAAGTGGCTTGTGCTGATTCACAAAGGAGCGAGGAAAATTTATCTTTGGAGAAAGCCGGCTCTGACACACACCTCTAAAGAGAAACCTTGAGCATCCGACCATTTGTCCCCTCTGTCAACTCTTCCTTCCGTACCCATCACCTGCTCCGCTGCACCTCCCTCACTTGTGCACCTCACCCCGGCTGAGCATTTCACTTCTCCAGGGATGTTTGGGAGGTAGAAATCCTCTGTATTCAGCCTCAATAAGCACTTGAGTTCCCCCCGGAGACGACACAGTGCAAACCTAGAAATTATTTTGATCCTGAAGGAGATTATTTTCCTGTCAACATTAGCTGGGATCAGTCTTGCTCCTCCCAGAGGTTTCTGCCAGCCCTGTAATCTCCATCCCCATGTCCCCAAGCCAGGTTTGAATCCTCCCATTGCCACAAATCATCTCCAGACAAGCATCAAGAACAGCAGGAACCTGCAGCCCCCACGGCCAGCTAAACCCCTGCTCCTCTCTGAGAAAGTTTGGGATTGCGGAGCCATCGGGATTTGGCTGCGCTTTGCTGGGTGCTGGCTCCGGAGGATCACGTCCCTGCAGAAAACCACTCAGCCTCAGACCCACTTTTTATATTCTCCCCCAAACTACTTCATCAGCAGAATTTGGGATTTTAAGACAGTTCTATGCACATTGCTGGGATGCAAATTAACTTCAGAGGCACCGAGAGAGAGCCCAGCAACCTCTGGGAGCTCTCACATGGGGTCACCTCAAGGATTGTAGATTTAATGGGCGCCACGTGCCAGGCTGCACTAACCGGGGAGGTATTGGCCAGGGTAGGTGTGTCTGTGGGGTGTGGCCTTATCCTGGGCACTTCAGGGAGTTTGTCCTCCCTCTGGGTGAGCTGTGCCCTTATTGGGGGTCCCTACAGCCTCCTTTGGGTGGGGATTCACCTTTTCTCCCAGGTAACAGCGACAGGACAAGAGGAAATGGCCTCAAGCTGCACCAGGGAAGGTTTAGATTGGATATTAGGGAATATTTCTTCACTAAAATGGTGGTCAAGACCTGGCACAGCTGCCCAGGGCAGTGCTGGAGTCACTGGAGGGATCTAAAAGCCACGTAGATGTGGCACTTGGGGACATGGGTCAATGGAAGACCTGGCAGTATGGGGGAATGGCTGGGCTGATCTTAGAGGATTTTCCAACTTCAATGATTCTGTGATGGGAGACTTCTCTTCCTGTGTCCACTGCGGATGCCAGGGAAGACACAGGTACCCCCTGGGGACGAGCTGTCTCCTCCCATTCAGCATCTTTTTGGAATGTTTTTAGCTCCATGATTACAGGAGAAGCCAAAATAACCCACCCAGCCTCAACTCACAGCTTTTGGGGGTGACAGAGGAGATGAGCCCAAGGTGAGATGTGTTGTCTGCAGCCCAGGACACCCCTGAGTTGCCAGTACCCAACTCCCGCTCCATCCTCCCTCTCTGGTGTGCAAAACATCCAATAAATTAAACAATTTTACTACTGTTCCATAATGATATTACGATAATAATAAATTAAATGTGAGCAGATTTTTATGATCTGCATTAAAAAAAGCAATAGATTCAGTCTGGGCTGAACACCAAGAACTCGGCTCCTGCTCTCAGCTGCATTACAACTTGAGTAAAAGGCCTGAGAGTTTAGTTGCACAAGTTGAATTAAACTGGAGATTTCTTCCCAGAGGATGGGTTTAGTCTATTGAACTCCAAATTTCAGCTCTGCTGGTAGCTCAGGCCTATGGGGCACGAATAAAATGAAGTGGATATTTGGTGTTTGGCTCTGGTACCATGAAATAGGCTCCTGTGGTGGAGGTTCTGCACAAGCACCGGGGTGTCCAGGGCTGGGTGATGAGAAACCAGACGTGACTTGAATTTCTCAACCAGTCCCCTCTGCAGACGTTACCTTGAGGAACCGTAAGCAGGCTGAACTAAAAATATATATTTCCTCTCTCCTCCTCCACGCCGGTTCTCTTTATGAAATGCATCAGCTTGGAGATCCTTGGATAATAATGGAGCCAGACAGTGTGCAATCCAAGCATTCCCTCTATCATATGGGCATTTAAGTGCTTTTGAAAAGCAACGGGGCTCAGGTAACGCATGAGGCAACAGTGAAATAAGTGCTTTCGCCCTTCACAGCACCCGGGCACAATCTCTCCTTATCACCCAGACACGCTTCCCGTCCCTGGGAATGGCAAGCTTCAAGCTGGTGCTTTATATTCTTCCCTGCCTCTTAAAGCTCCTGAGCCAATATATATATAAAATAAAGCGCAGAAGCAGCTCCTGGGAAAGAGGAGCTCTGACCTCTGGATGCGCTGGGCTATTTAGGGATTGGCAGTTGTGCTCCTTCCCCGGCTGCTTCCAACCACCATCAACCTGCTCCTCCTGCTCCTCCTCGCACAAGCGCCGCGCGGGGTCCCCGCGGCCGAGGCTCATCACAGCGACCTGATGCTCTTCCAGCCCCTCCATCTGCTCCTCCTTCCGTCCTCCAGCAGCTCCCCTCTCCAGCAGCCCAGCGCAGGGGTGGGAAGGCTCCTCTCCCACGCACGGGCAGCCGAGCGGAAAGCCTTTGGCTGTGGCCAGGAAGCCACGCTCCAGGCACAGGTGGAGAGCAAAGCCACCGCCGAGCCCGCAGCCTCCCCTCTGCCCACCCCGCTCCTGGCAAAGGGCAGAGCCCTGCAATGCCTCCTCCACCTCGCTGGAAGCTCTCGCTTCCCCTCTCACCCCACGATGTGCCAGGGAAGGAGGGGAGGGAGAGGTCCTCAGGGTGCCGGAAAGCAGCGCTTGCCTCCAAAAAGATGATCTAAAAACAATTAAGCACAGATGAGGTAATTTGCTCTCTCAAGATCCTTAATCCTCGTTCCATTCCTGCGCAGACGGCAAGGATTTCGTCTCCAGGAAGATGAAAACTGCTGTGTGCCAGCACAAGGAGGGGATGATCTGCTCTGGATCCGGCTGCCTCTCTCTGCTGTTTCCTTCCCAATAAACCCAGAGTCCCAAGCCTGGGGGTTTCTCCTCTGGGAGATGGGAACACTGCCCAGCTCACCCCTGCTGCATCATCCTGGGGCAGCCAGGGGTGGTTTGTGGGGAGAGGCAGCTCCTCACACTGCACCAGACCCTCAGTTCCCTGCAGCCTCCATGGGCACCTCAAAAGGGCCCCAAATTTGGGGTTTTAAGACAGTTCCATGCACTGAGCAGAGGTGAGAGCTGCACATCTGCATCCTCCCCACCTGTCCCAACCTCCCTGCTCATCCCTTGCCCTGCAGTCCCCAATCAGTGCCGTGTGGTGGGTACAAAGGGACAGAGGCTGGTGCTGATCCTTCCAGATCTGCCAACATCTCCCACAGTCAGAACTCCCTGCCTTTCTTACCCACCCTCTTCCATCAAGTTGGTCCGTTAGGGACTGGCTGCTCTCCCCCAAAGCAGCATTCCCAAGCATTTCCAAAGGGTTGAACTCATGCAGCCAAAGGGCCCCACAGGTGCAGCCAAGAGCCCACCTGGCTGCAGGGACAGCACTCAAAGACAAATTGGAAGAGGGAAAACAACACCCCGAGGATTCTGCCAGCAAGCACAAAGCTGAGCCAGGCTGAAAACACCAGCAAAGCCCTCGGTGGGGACAAAACAGCCTCACAAACAAGTTCCAGGAATAAACAAGCACCAGGGTGCCGACGCCGAGTTCCCTGACCACTGATCCCACCCGCGCCGCGTCCAGCCCCCAGCAGCTCCCTGCGACGCCGCAGCAGACACAGATGGCACACGCCAGCAGTGCCGTGCCCTCCTGAGTTTCTCTCTTTGCTTTCTCGAGTTTGCACACAAAAAAATGACGGGAGAGGAGGTGGGCAGGCAGTGGGGGGAAGGAGGTTTTTAATTACTGAAGTGTAGTAATTGGCACACAACACTTTTTTTGTTGCCTCTTATGCAGATCGCTGGTGTTCCAGAGGGCTGGGCTGGAGAGCACAGATTGTCTCAACCCAGCAGGACACACAAGAAATGAATAATGTTAATTAGAACTGAAAAGAGCTCAGCAAAATTACCAACCTGATTGCCGCTTTCATTGCAATTATCAGGGTACAAGCTCCATCATGGGGAGGCAGGGACGGGGCTCAGCCTGGCTCACCACAGCAAACGGGGAGGCCCAACCTGGGCTGTGACCAAACTGACCCTCCCCAGGCTCATTTTGCCTTCTACCACCACCTAATTCTCATGGCATGCCCACCCTAGAGAAGCCACCTTCCCAAATCCGGGTCACTTGATGGAATTTCACTGACCTACCATAAAATTCTTTAGGTTGGAAAAGACCTTCAAGACCACTGAGTCCAACCATTAACTCTGCACTACCCAACCCCACCCCTAAACTGTGTCCCCAAGTGCCACATCCACCATCAAGCATCCCCAGATGTCTTTTCTTTTTTTTCCCACTGTAACTCAGCCATCCCCACACACTTCCAGATTTTCCATCAATCCCACACCAGCTGCCTTTTATCTCTGCTATGAGCTAAACCAAGCTGGAGATCAGGAATAATTTTGAAGTTTATCTTAAAATTGGGTGCAAATCCTCCCACTGAGGCTGGGTAAGGTGACGAGATGCTCTGGCCCTGCCTTGTCCCCCAGCTTCCCACGTCCCAGACATCACCTCCCAGCCTCTGCACCGTCAGCCGAGCTATAAATGATCAACTAAACCAGCCCGCCGCCGCAGGCACAGCTCCACATCTCAGATTTATTTCTGTGATTATCACATTTTATTGTTATTTATTAGGATTAATTAAAGGCCAGGCTGTGAACAACTCAATCCCAGTCAGGCACAGTCTCACAGAATTTCCTGTGATGTTTAGAAGAGAATTTTGGCCATCAATTCCTGAGCAAAGGGAAAGCAGGGGTCAGATTGTGCCACGCTCCTTGGGACAGGCACTGCCCACGATCCTGTAAGGCTGGGATGCCCACGCCACGGACAGCCGGAGGTGTGGATATCACCTAGAACATGGTCTGGAAGCTTTTTAACTAATAAATATTAAGCCAAATCCCTCACTGTTGAACCCAGTCTGGTTTTGCTCTCTGCTGTATTGGGCTAAGTCACGCACCAGCAGTTTCTCCCAGTCCAGCCCTGCTCCAGCAGGATTTACAGCAGCTGCTCCCTTTCTGAGCGCTCCCAGCCCACGTTTGCTCACACCCTCGCTGCAGCACTGTCTGCTCAGGGCTGCAGGGCTGGGCAGCGCTGCCCTGCACAGCACACACCAGAGCACGCGTGTGCACCCTCACACACGGGACAGCCCGTGCTCCTCCAGGAAAAATCCCATCCTGCTACAGCAGGGACACCCAGCTCCTCCAGCAACAATCCCGTCCTGCTGGAGCAGGGACACCCAGCTCCTCCAGCAACAATCCCGTCCTGCTGGAACAGGGACACCCAGCTCCTCCAGCAACAATCCCGTCCTGCTGGAACAGGGACACCCAGCTCCTCCAGCAACAATCCCGTCCTGCTGGAACAGGGACACCCAGCTCCTCCAGCAACAATCCCGTCCTGCTGGAACAGGGACACCCAGCTCCTCCAGCAACAATCCCGTCCTGCTGGAACAGGGACACCCAGCTCCTCCAGCAACAATCCCGTCCTGCTGGAACAGGGACACCCAGCTCCTCCAGCAACAATCCCGTCCTGCTGGAACAGGGACACCCAGCTCCTCCAGCAACAATCCCGTCCTGCTGGAACAGGGACACCCAGCTCCTCCAGCAACAATCCCGTCCTGCTGGAACAGGGACACCCAGCTCCTCCAGCAACAATCCCGTCCTGCTGGAACAGGGACACCCAGCTCCTCCAGCAACAATCCCGTCCTGCTGGAACAGGGACACCCAGCTCCTCCAGCAACAATCCCGTCCTGCTGGAACAGGGACACCCAGCTCCTCCAGCAACAATCCCGTCCTGCTGGAACAGGGACACCCAGCTCCTCCAGCAACAATCCCGTCCTGCTGGAACAGGGACACCCAGCTCCTCCAGCAACAATCCCATCCTGCTGGAACAGGGACACCCAGCTCCTCCAGCAACAATCCCATCCTGCTGGAACAGGGACACTCAGCTCCTCCAGCAACAATCCCATCCTGCTGCACCAGCTCAGGCCACAGGGCTTGGATGGCAAGGCTGGATGTGCCCATCACAGGCTCTGTGCAGGAAACATCTACAGTGGAAGCTGGACTGTTGGATTAAAATGTCCATGGGTTTGGAGCTGCTGAAAACCCGCAGTGCTCAGTCAGGAGCTCTAACGGGGGCTGGAGGCTCAGCCCTGCTGGGGTGAGAGGCTGTGATCAGGTTCTTGGCATTCCCATCCTCACCTGCTCCCCAGGACCAGCCCAGCCCTCCCTGCGAGTTTGGCTGGAGGGCATCCCTGGGGCTCCCACTGATGTGACGCCACCAAAGACACAGCCCGAGGAGTTTTTCACAGCACAGGACCGAGAAACTCCTCCCTGCATGGGGAGCCTGGTTCCTGGCAGGCAGGAGCTGACCCAATGATTAACTCAGCAGCGGGGTCCGACAGGAAAGGGGGGTCCCTGCTGGGGCTGGCGCCTTCCTCCCGCCCCCCCTGCAGCAGCCGGAGCATCTCCAAAGGCTGCGGGGTGAGAAGGTGCCCTCAGATCAGCTGCCACCCCAGCGCCTCTTCAAAATCACACTGAGCTGGTCAAAAGCAGCGCTCAGAAGTGAAAAATAAAACCCCTTTGTGCTTCCCCCTCTCTTCCCTGCCCACACAGTTCCATGTTGGGTGTTGCAGAGGGAGTCAGGGCCCCGGGCTGGGAGGTTCAGCCTTTCCCAGTGGCTCATGCAATCCCTGCCCTTCATTCCTGCCCTCTGTAAGGCTTTACAGATATCTGGCACCTCCTTGCCAGGGAGTGCGAGTTAACTCATGTTTATAAAGTACCTGATCTCCTCAATTGAAAGTTTATACATGCAAATGATTCACACTAATTACATTAATAATAATACTGGGCTCGAAAAGATCCGCCTTGGTTCACTGCCCGGGATTCACAGAGCTGCAAACAACTCCCAGTGTGCTGCCTTAGACACGGTTATTGGCAAATGCCAAGGAAACAGGAGGAAACCGGACTGGGAAGGGAGGAAGAGCTGCAAAAAGAGCTGGAGCTCCTGCTGACCGAGCTCTGGGCAGGGCTGGGAGCAGGCACGGATCCCATGAACAGCTCCGTGTGCATCCTGACGGTCCCGGGAGAGCCCCATGCCCGCCCCGAGGGCTGGTGCAGAGCGGGCAGATCGCGATGCAGCCGGCAGGAATGGCTTGTCTAGAAAAGTCTTTATCTCCCTGCAATGCAGCAGCGCACCAGCACCTTTCCAAGTCCCGTGCTCGGCTCATCCAGCCTTTCTATTTATCCTCCTATTGTCTCTGCTAACAACAGGGCTCCGCACATCTACAGCATCTTCCATCGCGGCATCTCGGCGCGTGCCACAAAGCATCAACGAGGGCAGCGGCTCCCGGAGCGCCGCAGGAAGCGCATCCCCAACCCCAGCTGTGCCAGCTCCATGGGGCACCACCGCAGCCTGTTCCTGGCCCAGCTGCCTGGGTGCCCTCCAGAAGTGCCAACAGCACTGGGGATGCACCGCGGACAGCACCAAAATGCCCGTGGGCAGCAGTGTGGGGACACGGGCAGTTTACAAATGACACGGGTACCACCAGAGAACTCCCACTGGGGTGCTGAGCTGAACAGTGGGGCTGTTATTCCTCAGGAGTTTTTCCTTCCTCACATTCCCAAAGCCCAAGCAGTGAACAGGAGGCTGCGCTGAGCTGTGGGGCTGTTATTCCTCAGGGGTTTCTCCTTTCTCGCATTCCCAAAGCCCAAGCAGTGAACAGGAGGCTCCTGGATACCAGCAGGCAAACAGCCCTCCGTGAGAGCCACCCCTTCCCTGGCAGAATTCCAGGGTTGCCTACGGAAGGATCCTCACTCCTGCAGGGAGGGCATCAGCCCAGCCCAGGACCAGGCTGTGGCAGCTTCAAAAAGAGGTGTGGAAAATGCCACAAGAAGAAAATAACTCCCTAATGATCTCATCCTTTCCCCCCAAGCCTTACAGAGCGGTGTAAACCCTGGAAAACAAGGTCTCCTCATCTGAGGAGGTGTGGAGAAGTCATTTTCTCTCTCTGCCTCCAAAAGAACGGGGATCTCTCTCCCTGCTCTGCACTTCTCTCTAGAAAAATGCTCCTTTGCCACCTCCTAGTCCCGGGCTGAGCCACGCAAGTCACCCCAAGTCCCCATCCTTCAGCCCCTGTGGCAGCTCCCGCTCTCCTCCCGCCGGCTGCGCTCCCAGCAGTCAGTGCTGATCCCCGGCGCTGAACTCGCTCAATTACGAGCTGTGCCCCGGAATAAATCCCGGTTCTGCTTTGCCAAGTGACACTAATGGCCCTGGAATAAAGCGGTGCCATCCACCCCAACGGGGCTGCAAAGGAGCGCGTTTAACTACGCACACAGGCAAGGGACTGCTGAGCTTAACGGCACTGAAAATGTATTCCAAAGGAAGCGATGCACTTAACTTATCACAAGTGGGAAATTATCACTGAAGTGGCTTTTCCTCAGAAGTTGAGGCACAAAACAGGAACGGTGAGGGGTGAACGCTTTCTGCCAGGACTGCGGAGAGAGAAGGAGGAGGGAGTTGGAGGCTGCTGAAGGATGCTGCAGTCCGGGAGTCTGTGAGGAGGAGCAGGGGGCGAGAGCGAGGGAGAGGTGCTGCAAACAGAGGGCTGGATGGCACTGATGGGGACAACACAGGGAAAGCAGCCCAGGGAAGGGCACAAGGTCAGGATTTGGGTTTTCAAGGCACTGGCAGAGCTGCCCAGGTCACAGGGGAGTCACTGCCTTCTGCTGCCCAGCCGGGTCTACAGCAGATCATGGAATGGTTCGGGTTGGAGAGAACCTTAAAGATCATCTCGTACCACCTCCTGCCATGGGCTGGGACACCTTCCCCTATCTCAGGTTGCTCCAAGCCCCGTCCAGCCAGGCCTTGGACACTCCCAGGGATGGGGCAGCCACAACCTCACGCAGCAAAAATATTGTTATTCTACATATACACACCATATCTATATATATCCATCTACCTATTCTCTATCTATTCTCTATCTATATATACAATATCTATATATTCCCTATCTATATATACAATATCTATATTTACCACGCCATCACCGTAATTCTCAGATAATTGCAGGTTACCACAGCACCTTCCTACACCAGCTCTCCCTCACGCTCTAATTGCATCTCCACCACGACGCCCGAGCTCATCGTGCTCCTGCTGCCAGATGGGGAGAGATGGGGAGAGACAGAACAAGGACAAGCAGCAAACCCTTAAAATTAAAATAAAGAGGTGGTCCTGGCAGCTCAAGGCTGAGTGGGAGGAGTGGGGCATCCCAAGCCTTTGGAGATGAATCCTGACGCTTGGCAGTGCTGTGCTGCCTCCCAGGGTGATTTTTCTTTGGCAGAAGAGCACAAGGAGCCAAGAGAAGAAACAAAACTGTGCCTCTTGCTGTGACATCTCTCTCCTCAGAAAACCCTGACAAAAACCTCCACAGCTTCTTACGGACACACAAACCCCATCCCGGAGCCAGATCTTCTCCCGTCACCCAACCAGGAGGTTGTTTGCTACATAAACAAAGTTCAAGTGCTCATCTCAAGACTCCCATCACAATGGGATGGGGACCTGTGCCTGAGAGAAGAGGCTGGAGAGGCTCTGACACAGCCAGGCAAGTGGAGAAGCAGAGGAAGTGGAAGGGAGGGACAGGAGGGATGTCAGGGAAGGAAACACGATGGAGCCAAAAGCAATGGGACCTTCTCCAGTCATGCCATGGCACCAAAGCCCTCTCCTCGTTTATAAAACAGCACTAATGAGACCAGAAACAAAAGGGGGAGTGAGGGAAAGGACCCGTCCCAGCAAAGACCCCCCCCATCCTTCCCTCTCCCCTTGAGGACATCATCCTTAAAATATATTTCATTTCACAGCTGCATTATGGTACCACAAAATCCTGCGAATCCAATTTAAGAACAGATTACCTCCTCACTTACTTCATTTGAAGCAATTACATGTTAATTTTCATTGAGACCAGCCTAATGCATACCAATCTGATGCTGCAATCTCATTTGAATACTTGAGGGAAAGCTAGTTGGGCTCTGGGCTCTGGAGGCTCATATTTAAAGGGCCACTTCACATTTCCTTTCCTTTTCCCCTGGTTATTTACGTTCTCATCACACTTGTGGCTCTCCCTCCCTCCCTTCCGGGCGTTCCCAACAGCTGCTGCTGCTCCAGAGACAAAATAAAAATGCCCAATAAGTTTGGCAGCAAACCCTGCGGGATGCTGCTGTGTCCATCGCCAGCCCAACCCTCAAGGCACAACCTCCCCGAGGCCAAAATTCAGCATCAACCACATTTTCCTCCCTCAATAAAAAACATCCCAGCGTCAAAGTCACCGGGAAACACGTGCTGGTCCCTGCAAAGAGACTCCTCCTCCTCCTCCTGCCAGGCCAGGAGCAGCTCCACCACGTCTCTGGCTGATGGTTATCTCCAGCTCCCTCACGCTCACTCAGTCTCTCCTATCTCTGCAGACCCGCGGTATCGATCGGTGTCTCGGACACCGCGCTTGGAGTAATTAATAATGCCAGGAGAGTGTGGATCCCGCTCGGGGTGAGGCGGGGAGGCGGCCACCCCCGGCTGCCTGCGCGCGTCCCGGTGATAAGCATTCATGTTGGAGGCTGCACCTTAATTAGATTTTTCAGATTGCAGAAGCCCTGAGACGCTTGTGCAGACACCATATAAATGTATATTGCATTGTACTGTAATTAATCCAAGGTGATGGAGCAGGAGCCGGGGATTCGCAGCGAGACAATCAGCCCCAAAACTGGAGCACATCACCGGGCCCAAGCCCACCCCGTGGCCCAAACCAAAACATCTCCCTCTTCACTCCACCAGAGACACTTTGGACAACAGGAACATCCCAGAAGCCAAAGGTTTCCTGGTGCTTCCATTAGGTGGACACCTTTCCCTCCACACAAGCAGCTTAACAGGCAGAAAGACAACCAAAAGCGCTAAAGACAAGCAGAGATTAATTGCAGCTCCTCCTCCCCAAAAGAAATAATCGATTGCATCAGGCAGGTGTCTGTGCTGTCGCTGAAAGCACTTGGATGTCACAGCCACAGGCTCCAGACGTTTGTATTCCACGTTAGACAGCCAGGATGCTCCCTGAGCACTGAGGGGAGGGACGGGGTGAGAGAGTTTTGTTGGAGAGAACCTTTGGAGAAGGAGTTTGTGCCGAGGATCGCTCAGGGAAGGTGCAGGAGGAGATGGAGTGACAGATGAAAAATTACTGCCTGAAACATCACTCACCCTCTTAAAGCCTCCTGTGCCTGTGCGAGTCCCCTGATCAGAGCAGGGGGGAGCTTTGGCTTGCTGGGAGCTGTGGGACGTTTCCCTGGCTGTTGTGAGCTTCCCCAGGAATCAGAGCTGCACAATCCCGGCTTGGAGAGCGCGGGGCTGGTCCCTGTGCCCAGGGGTATTTCCCTGCAGCAGAGATGCTCAGCTGACCTTGAACTCACCCAGACCTGGAGCTGAGCTGGGTTTGCACCCCACCGCCCCACCCTGACCCTGCTCCTTCATCCTGGGGCAGCCAGGAGGTTTTACACGTGTTTGGAAACTCCTTTAATTTCAGGTAATGCAATAAAACCGCTGCTGCTCAAGTTCAACAGCCTCTGCCTGCAGGAAACAACCACCAGCACCCCGGACCTTTTATGTGGAGGCCCTAGGCTGGATGAGAGCCCTGGGGAACATCCTGGCTGCTCCAGGCCCCACGGTGGCTCGATCAGAGAGTCCCAGGACTCGATGGCTGAGCCTCCACTGTGCAAACAGGGGAAAAGCCCTTTGGGGAGGGAGGGAGCTGAGCTGGGAACCTGCTCTGCCATGGCACCAGTGGGTTCGGGAAGGACAGAAGGAGTCACAGGGCCCCAGGGCGTGCGGTGAGAAACCAAATAATCAGGATTCAGGGGAGGAAAGGCAGTTACCTGGGCAACAGCGAACTGCTAATCCATCTGGCACCCCGCAGCACTGCCCGGCTGCTTCTCCACTGCCAGGGGGAGCCCCCAGACCAGGCTGCAGCTCCACGGGGCTTTTCCCAACCAGAGGAGACCCCACGCTCAGCCCTGCCCTGGTGCAGCCCCTCCCCAGGCACGGGCAGCTCTCAGCAGGGCCAGCAGCTCTTGCTGCCCATCCCCACTGCCCGAAGGTTGGTGGTCATCACCGAGACACAGAAGGAGCTGATGTCCCACGGCTCTGCTGTCCTGCCCTGGTACCGTCCATTCTTTTCCCTTCTCCATCTCCCATCGCAGCCAGAAGCTGCTCTGCAGTGAGCGAGGAGGGAGATGCCTCTGCTGGCAGGCATGGATGCGATGCCAAGGTGACACAAGGACACAGCGGCTGCAGGGGATGCCAGCACCCAGCCACGGTGCCACCGCTTGTCCCAAGTGTGTCCCCACCCCTCTGTGGTGACGTGGGGCCCGCGGCAGCCCCTGTTCCCCATCCAGCTGGTTTGGCAGGTGGAGAAACATCAGCACTCCAGCTAAAACAACAGTTTTGGTGGCTTGGGGACAGGATTTCAAAGCACCCAGAGAGACTTTGCCTGTTTCCTACTGATCCAACTCAGTCCCTGTACAAGCCTTTGAAAACATGTCCTTTATAGTTTCCCATTTTGATGTCACATCTGTAAGAATCTATGGTGGGGCTTTTTTTCCTTCTTCTTACCCTCTTCTTCTTAAGAGGAGATATCACACTTTGAACTCTAATTTTTATTTATTTTCTTTTCCTAGAAAAGGACGGATTCCCCACTGAGCAAGGATGGAGGAAGAGAAAGGGGGGTGGGGAGGAAGCCTTCAAAAAGTGCCCACATTTAATTTTTTATCAGAGAAGCGGAAAGAGAAATTTGTTGATGATCAAACAGATTCAAGTACCTTAAAAGAAAGCGACCGCCGGTAAATGGAAACTAGTTAAGGAATTACATGAAAGGCACGGGAGACGCTCGAGAAGCAGAAGAAATGCTGTAACCAAGTGGAAAACCAAACCCATCAGTCCCAAACCACTGGAGCAGCGAGGAGCAGGAGGTGAAGTGTTTGCTCTGCAGCAGCAGCAGCAGATGATGGGAGAGCTGGAGGTTTGCAGAGGTGCTGAGCCGGAGGGAGCCCAGCGTTGGAACCGGGACCCTGCCAGGCTTTCACTCTCCTGCCTCCCTGCACTGCTAAAACAAGCGGAGCCAGGCAAAGAAAGGGCTGCATCACTGTGAGAAACAGCCCCCCGGGGGCTCTGTGTTTTCCTTTCCCTCCTCGGCACATTCCAGCTCGAGTGCGCTCCGTTTATAAATTCGAAGGGAGTGGGATTGTTTGGGTTGGGGTTTTTTTTCCTCCCTTAGCTTTGGTTTTAATCCAATGGCAGCACTTGAACACTCAGGCTGGGAGCTGAGGCAGAGCTGGGCACTGGGATGTGGGCAGAGAGATTTAGGGGCGGGAGGAGCAAGAGGAGGAGGAAGAGGAGGGGGTGAGACCAGGGCATCACCCAGCTGGCCCGTGGGAGTCAGAGGTGGCCAGGGCTGAAGAGATGGAGCCAGATCCACCCCAACGAGTCTTCCCAAACCCATCCTCGCCAAAGCCCCAAAGAGGCCAGATCCTATCGCGTCCTGAACTGTGACCCGCCCGGCTTAGCTCGGAAATCTCTTAAATAGGAAAACAGAGCCGGCATTTGCTTTCATGCAGAGTCAGTGGTGAGCAAAGCCCAAGGGTTGCATTAGATTAGCAGCCGGCTCCTCCGAAGGCATGGAAACTTTGATCATTTAGTATGTATGCACCGTGTCGGAGTGCACAGGTCTCCAAACCCCTGTAAATGTTTTATTAGGGCCGCTCTGGCTTTTATGCCCAAGCCTTGCTCCTCTTGGACTCTGGGGATCTTGTTGTGATTGGAGAGACACTGCTCATCATCTCCCTCTCTCCCCAGAAGGGCTGTGCAGCTCCCACCTCGCTTTTCCCTCGGATCTCACTTGAAGCGCTCTAAAGCCCAGGAGCCTGGGTGATGGCAGGAACATCCCAAAGTGACCCTTGCCCTCCTCAAAGCACCTTCCTGCGCCTTGCAGCGAACCCCAAGACATGAACTCTGATGTCAGTGCTGATCACAGCGGGAGCAAAGGCTCTGCCCTTCCTCCTCCATCACCACCTCAGGGGCACAGTTTAGTGGTGGCAGTGCTGGGTTAATCCTTGGCCACAATGATGATGCTTTAAGTGCTGGTACAAACCCGCGGCAGCCCCAGCAGCGCAGGGCAAAGGGCATTCCCTTGGGTTTAATGGGATCCCAGGGACACAACTCGGCCCAGGTGGGAACAGCCGAGCAGCACCCCCGGGTACAACGCGGATCCAATTGGATGGAGCTCAGCAATGAGCAGATCGACCTCAAATCCCCAGTGAGGAACTGAACCAATGAGGGAACTGTCCCCCATTCTAATGACCCCCCCAAGGGAGACTCCAGCCCAGCTGAACAAACCTGTTGCAGAGAGGAGGCTCCGGGCAAGGCTGGAGCCTCTGCTTTGGAGACACTCGGGATGTTCCGTCTGCTCCCCTCAGAGAAGCCCCAAGCTGAGCTCAATCTCAGCCCCCAAGGGTTCTCCACATGTAGGGCTGAGGGACAGGGAGTGTTTGTGACAGGGACAGGGAAAGGGAAAGGGGATAAAAATGTATAAAAAGGGGATAAAAAGAAAAGACAAAAACCCCATCAAGCATCAATGACCTCAGAAGTCTTTTCCAACCTTTCTGATTCTATGAAAGAGTCCACCAGGCCTGCCCAGAGCTCCCAATCCCACTAGGACACGGCAGACCTGGTCACCCACACTGGGAAGCCACCAGAAGCCTCTCCGGAGAGGAGATTTCTGACTGAAGCATTGCAGAACCAGCCCCAAGCTCCCCTGAGTGCATAAGCAGCAGCAAAACGTCTCAGTGTTATCTGAAGCACTCTTTGATTTAATGTTTTTAATTTGCAAATGACTTGGAGCTGCCAAAATTTGGAAATGATTTATTGCCAAAGTGATTGTTTGTTGTTGAAAATGTCGGTTTTGTTGAAAATTTACAAAAAAATCCCCGTTAAACAGAATAGTTTGCCCTCCACGCTGCCATACTCAACTCAAAATGGATATATCCCTGCTCAGAACTGGATTTCCAGCTTCCCAGAGCTGGGATTCAGAGTAGGAACAGAACGGGGCAGATACAATCTGGATGTACAAGGACTCTGCTTCAAAGGACACCAGGCCAGGACCATAAATCTGAGTGCACAGCCCTACAAGAGACATTCTAGAGGGAAATTACACCGCTTGTGGAATTAAAGCAGCCCCTTTTTTTTTTCCCACCGATCGTAAAAAATATTTACATCCAAAATAGACAAGAAAAGCCTGGTGCCAAGAAAATAGGGGATTTTTATAGATCCCGTTTCTGCAAGAAATTACCAAGACAACAAGTCACTAAGTTCTGAGAAAGGATTTGACATTTTCCTGAATAAAAATAGCACCTGAAGTGGCATCATTTAGGATTACACCTTATGGGCAAGTGCTGCCGAAGCAGCCGGAGAATAAAACCCTTCCCAAGGGTGGAAAAATTCACCTGTGGGACCCCACCAGGGATGCTTCATTGTCTCCCCTTTTCTGCAGGATTTCACACTGATTTCCACAGAATTCTCTTGGTTTTCTCACTATTAAGTTTGATTGGGTATTTTTTTGCCATAAAGGAATTACAAGGAGCAGGAATTGTGTTCCTTCAAGGCACGGACACATCACCAGCTGGCAATGACAATGACCCCGCGGTGCTGTCCGGCACAGCGAGGGGTTTTAGGGGATTTCGGGATTAAGCAGAAAGCCAGGCTTGTTCCCCCAGGTGCAGCCACTTGTGCTGTGAGATTTTCCCCTAAAAGCACACTCCAAAATTCCAACCCACCGGGCTACTGCTGCCGAATGCAAGAGGGATGGGGGCGGACGGGTACCTGGTGGGAAGGGAGCACCTGGTCCAGGCAAGGATTCCTCTCCCAAAACCACAATCTCTGGCTGTTCTTCCTTTAACTTTTTCTCTTAAAAGCACAAAAAACACCCGTGAGCACACGGTATCATTCCATGACAAAAGGAGACCGGAGGCCGAGGAATAGAGGGGAAAACTTGGACATGGAATGACTGAATGAGGACACCGGGATTTGGGGTTGCATTATGACCATGACAGCTTCCTGCACTTTCTACCTCCAGCAAGAGAAAGCCTTGAGGTGTGTGGAGAAAGGGAGATGATGAGGGGCTGCCGGTGCCACAAGCACCACAGAGAGAAGGGAGGGAAAGGGAGAGAGGAGAGGAGAGGAGAGGAGAGGAGAGGA
>VYZT01047468.1:79895-107104 GCA_013400735.1 Pomatostomus ruficeps
AGGAGAGGAGAGGAGAGGAGAGGAGAGGAGAGGAGAGGAGAGGAGAGGAGAGGCTTTGCGCATTGCTCCGAGCTCTCTGCAGCTCCTCTGGCGAGGCCGAGCTGTCCCGCTGCACCCGCTGCCTCATCCCTGCCAACATCAAGCCTGACCCTCTTTATCCAGATGGCCCAAATCTTCCAAGCGCTGAGGCTCCTGCGGTTTTCCAGGAAAATGCCCAGAGGCCTCATTATATCCAAACCCTCCTCCTCCACCGAGCCCAGATAATTCACTCCTTCCTCTCTGCCCATGTGAAAATCAGGGAAAGGAGGGACCAGAAGGGAAAGGTGGGGGATTTCATCTATCCAGGGGCTTGATTTCTTCAAGTTTTAAAACCTAGAATATGAATATGTTTATTTTTAAATCGAAACTCAAACTAATTATTACCAGGATGCTTTCAAGTCAAATGTAGGTCATGCAATGCGATGGGGGATAATAGCAATTGTTTCAGCTTCAGGAAGCACAGAAATAATGGATACTCAGGAGTTGTCCGGTTTGGTTAAGCACTTTTAACACAAAATTGGGCACCTTTGTGACTTCAGCCTGGCCACGCTCTTCTCTGGCACCCAAGGAGTGCTGGACTGGAGCCATGGGGTGCCCACTCCAGCATCCAGCAAGGGTTTTGCAGAGAGCTTGGTGCAGAGGGCTGAAACACAGCCCATAGCACACCCAGCTCACCTCAAAGGATGAGCTGGACCTGGCAATTGTATTATCTAAAAATAATAATTAAAATTATCTAAAGGCAAACTTCAAACCCAGGAGTTTGGGATGTGCATTTTGTGCTGCTCCTTCAAACAGAGGTGGGGGACGGTGAGACCTCCCCCTTGCTGCGCCTCGGCCATCAGAACTGACTTAACCCATTGCACAAACGAACCAATCTCTGCACCCATTTCTGCTCCAAGAAAAAAGCCTTGAAAATAAGAAAAACTTGAGCCGTGGATCCTCAGCAGCTCTTCCCCAGCGCCAGGTGCTTGTGGGCAGCAAATATCAGAGCCAAAGCCGAGGAAAGCAAAACGTGGAGTTTACACATAAGGAAATGTTTGGCAGCAAGAAAATCTTTGTGCTACACCCAGTTGGAAGGGACAGGATCAGGAGGGAACTTCTCCAAGCCAGCCCAAGGTGCCTGAGACGGCTCAGAGCAAACGTAACCTACTTGCAGTCACCCACGATCAAGGCGAAACAGAGAAGCTGCCAATTAAAAACACGGAATGATTTCAAACAACAAAGAAATCCGTGGACATTGTTTGATCACGCATATTCTGCACGAGAAGAAAGAAAAGCACAAAAAAAAAAAAAAAAAAAGAGGCTAAAAATAGGCTGGGTGCTGTGAGCCAGATCCTCAGCCCAGCACAGGCACCGGCTCCGCGGAGTTATGCGGCTTTACCCATGCAGCCGTCATTGTTGCTAAGTTCTGAGCTCTATTCAAACTTGCAAAACGTTTTCTTTTCCTGCAAAAATACAAGAATCTCCCCCCGCCCTCCCCATCTTGGAGCTCATCTCTCCTAAAGCAGCTCACATGATGATGATCAAAAATAAGCCCTCCAAGCCTAAGCTCGCTAACATTCATTTCTCTCCCGCTAATGCTGGACTTCTTACTGTTAATCCCTAAATATATCCTTAAATAAGAATGACAGTACCTGAAGCACCTAACAACCCTGTATCATAAACAGAGACAGCCTCTGCATTCCTAATTTAGCTTGCCACAGAAGAGCTGACACTAATCCCAGATCCTGAGTCCCGGATATCTCCAACGTAAATGCCATCGCCTTGCTCACCTTGACATTACAGAGCAGTCTGAACTTTCCTCGTCCTGCTCAACTTTCAGCTGCTTGTTTGTTTGGTTTTTTTTCCCTTGTTTTGTACCAAAGCTGAGGTCAAGCTCAACCTCTGGGGCTGGGGATTAAGGGACAGTGTCACCTTCACCCTGTGTGGCTCAGCGCTGTGGGGACACTGGCCATGAGTGACACTGGGAGACTGCAGATGGAATCTGCACCAGGCAAGAACCTGCAGTGAAAGTGCCCAAATCTCCTACTGAGAGCTCACAGTAACAGAGAACAGAGCAGTGGGTAAAAGGCAGGGGAACGGAGATGACCACTCTGGCTCATCTCAGCCACTGCACCAAAAATCACCATTTTTGCAATTTCTGGGTCTAAGGCTCCAGTTTGTAAAGTGTTCCAGACCAGCACCGGGAATCAGGCATAGAATCACAGAAACCCAAAATGGTTTGGGTTAGAAAGGGACTTTAAAGCTCATCTCATTCCAACCCCCCCAACACCTTCCACTGTCCCAGGCTGCTCCAAGCCCTGTCCAGCCTGGCCTTGAACAGTTCCAGGGATGGGGCAGCCACAGCTCCTCTGCACAACCTCTGCCAGCGCCTCCTGCTCAGCCTGTGAGTAAATGGGTTTGCTCCCAAAATACCAGAGACCTGGGTAAATGTGTGCACTTAGGAGGCAGGAAAAGAGCATTTGACATTTTGCCGGGGCTCCAGAAAGAAAGGAGAGCGAGGCTTTACAAAGCAGAGCTCGCCCATCATTCCTCGGTGGATTTCCGTATCTCTCCAAAAAGGCAATCTGAAAACAAAAGGCTACGAGCGACTGCAGCTGGCTCCCACAGAGCAGGCACCAAACCCAGCCACTCCATGTGATCTTTAACAGGGGAAGCACAGAGGAGGGAGGATTTCAGCAAATTGCAGCGAGGAATTAACTCTACATCAATGTGGGGGCTTGTGGAGTAATTTCCCCCCTCAGCATGAGGGCGAGCGCGCTGCAGCTGCAAGCTAGCCGCGAGCCAGGGACAAGAAATGCCACCAGAGCCGCGAGAAGGAGCATCAAGTGCCAACAATAAGCCAGGCACAAGCCCTAAAGTTTATTGCGAGCCCCTGCAGACCCAGGAGGGCACCGTGGGCCAGCTCCAAGCCGGTGATGGGAAGGTGCCAAAGCCCATCATCCTGTCACAGCCGTCAGCTGGCAGGGCTGCTGGGGCATGCCGGGGCTGGTGGCCCCATGCCACGGCCAGGGGACAGGCAGGGTCCCTCTGCAAAGCAGCTGCTGTGGTCGGAATAATGAGTCAGAGCAAGGGCTTTGCTGCTGCTTTCTGCAGATTTGCATTGCATGAGCTCTGGGCATCCCAGAGCCGAGCAGGGACGGGGCTCTGCCGGCCAAATTGGCTCCTCTGTGCTTCAGTGCACTGGCCCACACTGGGAGCACCTGGAGGGGCGGTGCCTGCCAGGGGCTGGGCAGTCTGGCACCCTGAGGGTGGTCAGGCACTGACCAAGCTCCCCAGGGACGTGGTGACAGCCCCGAGCCTGACAGAGCTCAGGAGGAATTCGGACAACGCTCTCAGGAACAGGGTGTGACCTTGGGGACTGTCCTAGCAGGGACAGGAGCTGGACTCGGTGACCCTTGTGGGGCCCTTCCAGCTGAGCAGATTCTGTGATTCTCTAGTCCTACGTGCTCACTGCCGGCTGCTGGGGAGCATCCTGGATCCATGCTGCCCTCAAAGCTCTGCCCACCAACTCCTCACACAAGGGGGATAACACGAGCGTGTCTTGAATGGCAGAACAGGGCTTGGCACTGCTTTGCCTCAAAGCCTTGCTTTGATTTCACTCCGTGGCCAGAGCAGAAGGATAACGCCAGCCTTGCTCCCAGGTAACCAGAGGGATTGGGGGTTACCCAGTGCTCACTGCAGAGCATGAGCTCTCCCTGCCCAGAAATGCTCAGATTTAGAGACAGACGGATGCCCCCGAGGCTGACACGGCTCTGTGGGACAGGAGAATCATGCTCCAAAGGGCAGGTGCAGCTACAGAGCAGAGCCGCGGGTTTCCAGGTTTGATTCCTATCACTGAGATAAGCAGCAGCCGCAGGCTGGGAGCAGCTTCAGCTTTCAGGCTCTTGCTCAGAGCTGGGATTTTGCTTTGGGCCCATCCTCAGCCAAGAGTGAAGTGGAACAAAATCGCTACAAGAAAGCATTTGGTGTCTCCGTTTCTCTGGACAAGGTCTGGTTCCCCCCCGCGCACACTCCGGTGGCTTTGGAAAACGAAATCCTGCTCCTTCTGTGTGTCAGATCCCACACGCAAACGGGAACTGGCAAACGGCTCCAGCTCTCCCGGGCAGTTCCTGCTGGAGGAAGGAGACCCAGATCTAAGCGTGTCTGTGCTACAGACAATTTATATCCCACTTCAAGACTCAGAGGAGGGAAATGGGGACTGGGCTGTGTTTGGCTTCTGCTGGACCTGCTTTCATCCTCGGATGGAGCCTGAGGAGCTTTATTCTAAGCAGTAACACCTGAGGATGTTCCTGGTGCTGCCAAACTTTACAATATGACCAAGTATTCCATAACCTTTCTTATTTTCCTTTTAAGCCCCAGCTCTCACTCATGTATCATTATATAAGAACCTCAGCTTGCATTAAGGAAAAAGAAACCCTCGGCGCTCCTCGTTCTTCCCATTCAAAATTATAAAAAATTCCACAGAAAAAAAGAAAAAAAAAAAAACAAATCAAACAAAATTGACCCAACAAAGCAACAATGAAACGCTTCAGAAACCACCTCCACTCATCAGGCACGCGGTTTGAAAAGCGAGGCTCCGGATTTGGAATCTCTAAGCTCTGCCGTGCTTACTCTGCACGGCGCAGGAGCCCCTAAGAACAACTCTCTGGCTCCTTCCTGTCTTTAATCTGCCTCAGCAGGCACAATAAACAACTACAAATGGAATAACAATATCGGAAAAGGGGGCTGGAAGCACGGGAGAGGAGACGTTATGATGCAGAGAAGGCCTGAGAATGCCGGCGAAGGCTTTTAAGAGCCATACATGCTAATTATGGTGTTAAAAATCTGTCAGTCGAAGGGCTGGATATTAAATGGAATTGACTGGAGATGACAGGGCTGAACTGGATTTTCAAAAATTATTTATTAAAACGCTTTGGATACAAATTAATGTTCTTGGTTCGAAATGTATTATTGTCTCTCTGGCTTTGATCTGCGGAGCACTTTGAGCGATGAATGGGAGAGGTTGTCAAATTTCCCTCTGCTCCAAGTGACTCCACAGCCCTCGCTGAGAGGCTGCTTTACAATTCCCTCCAACAATAGCTTTCCTTACATCCTCGGGAAGATCTGCACCACCAGGGCCAGGCCCTGTGTTCTGGGATGAACCATCTGGGGGAAAGCACCAGCACCTGCATGGGGCCCTTGGCCAATGCTTGGGATGGATGGAAAACTCGCTGAAGTCAGGGGTGAGGCTGCTGACAAGGATCTGAGAGCCAGGACTGGGGTTTGCCCAGAGAAAAACATCTTTGGGAAGGACTCAGCTTTCCCCTCCCACTGCCTGCAAGCAGCCACTTGGTCTGTGCACTCCAGCCTGACGGAAAATAGCTGCCCTATTTAGTCATTTGGGATCTATTTGTCCTTTCCAATAGGACAAGGGGGAAATGGTTTTAGATTGAAAGAGAATAGGTTCAGATTGGATATTACAAAGAAATTTTTTCCCTGTTAGGGTAGAAAGGTTCTGGCACAGGTTGCCCAGAGGAGCTGTGGCTGCCGCATCCCTGGAAGTGTCCAAGGCCAGGCTGGACGGGATTGGAGCAGCCTGGGACAGTGGAAGTTATCCCTGCCCATGGCAGGGGTGGAACTGGATGAGCTTTAATTCCTTCCCACCCAAACCACTCTGTGATTCTCTGATTAGGAAATCAGAGGCTGAGGGGTGCGCCATCCCCAGATCTGTGGGGTGGGGAAATGAGGACCAGCAGCCTGGAGGAGGCACCAGGAGCCTGGAGGAACCCCGTGCTGACCTGCAGGGTGTCCGGGAGGCTTCAGCTCTGAAGCTCCAGCTCCAGCTGTGCACAGCAATCCCTTCTCAATGCCAAACGCCCTCCCCTGCAAACCCAGGTATGATTTTTTGGGCAAGTCCATCCCACGCCATGCCTGGGAATCACACTCCTCATGGCCAGGGAATTGCTCTCCCCTCTCCAGCTCATCCATCACACACAAATTCTCCCATCGCCTCCAGCAGCCACCGCTGGCCTCGCGCTTTGGCTCTCTGCAGAGTTCGCTCCACTTGGCTCCCAGGTCACCTCCTTCCTTCCCACTTTATCTCTTCCTAGTTTTTATTTTCTAATATTATTTTTTTTTTAACAATGTCTGTACAATTTCGCTCTCGATAACACGCCGGTTAATTAAGCCGTGATCTCCTGGAGACAGGTTGCTACAAGGAGATAAGCAGCGGCTTGTGTTCGCCATAAACAGCTGTGCTCCTCTCCAGCTTCTGGGGATTTGCTGCTTTTGTACGGGAGACAAAACAATCATTGCCAATTAAACCTGGACATCGTATTTTCCCCGCCACCGGTGAGTCTCCTGACGTCACCTTCCCCGTGATCCTCGCCGAGGAGCGAGGGTGCAGCGCTGTAACGCGAGGCTTAGGGGAAATTAATACCTGGAGTTGTAATAGGGCAGATAACGGCGTGAATTCAGCACAGGGCACGGCTTGAAGGACAAAAGCCACTGCAGTTCCAGCAGAGTGGTGCTGAAGTGGCTTTGGTGGGTGGGTGACACCAAACCAAAGGGTTGGGAAGGGGTGTGGAGGGAGGATCTGGAATTTAAAAGGTCTCAACACACTTTAAGATATGATCTGATGTGAAAAAGAAGGAGTTCAATGAGTGAAATTGTGAAGCAGGATGCTGAAGGAAGGAAAAGTCTAAGCAAATTAAAGCAAGACCAAACAATTCTGCTCTGCTCAGTGTGGGAGGTTTTTGCTCAGCTCTTTATCTGCCACTCCTCACCCACTGCAGAACCAGTGATTTGTACCACTTTGCACTGATTTTGGCAAGAGGACAACACCAAAACACCAGTATGGACCCAGAACCATAAAATGGGGACAACCACCCTGAGATCACTCTGCACCCGAGGCTGGAGGACACCGAGATGCTGCAGTGAGGGACCTGCAGGTGCACAGAGCTGGACTCCTGGCTCTCACTGCTGAGCCAGGGCTGGGTGCCAGACCAAGAAAATCATCAAAATGGCACAACCTGGGAATTTTTTACTTCCAGATGCTCAGTAACCTCCTCTTGGTCTGCTTGCTGTCAACACTGACGTGCTGCCTCCAGACTTATCCTGGAGCCTGATTTTATTCCTTTACTCCTTCAAATCTAATTTAAAGCTCTGCTGACTGCTGCACAGAGATCCTTTGAGACAGGGGTACCCCATCGTGGAGACCAAAAAACCCCAAATTCTGCCCAATGACACCGGGCTCAGAGCCAGGTATTGATCTGCTGGCTCTTTCCCTTTCTTCCCTCAGCATTCCCTCTGACTGGAAGGACACAGCAGAGCTCTGCTGGTGCTCCTGATTCCTTAACCAGCCATCCCAAGGCCACAAAGTCTCTCTTGATTGCCCTTGGACTTCTTGCTGCAACTTCATTGCTGCCTATTACGAGTGACATGCCAGGAGTTGCTCATTAAACACAGTCACTCTGTCTTGGTGGGGAAAGGAGGTGGGGGGGTTCCTTTTTTATTCCCCTTGAATGTGGCTTTAATGATTTTAAATCCCTTCAACCCAATTACAGCTCTGTATCCTGATTAGGAACTGAGCTATTGTGCACTGGAGCCATTATCTGGCGGCCCATAGAAAAATTAGTACCTGGAGAGGCAGCACTGGGAAATAAATCTTTTCCTGACATTTTAGGACCAATTCTTGGCCAATTAGAGCACACTTTGCCATGTAGGTAATGTGTATCCAAACTGCTCTCCCTGCTGAAAAGGGCAAGCAGAGAACAAGTGTAATCCATGCAAAAGAGGAGGAAAAATCACCCACTGCCGAGGAACTGTCCAGAGCTCCCCGACAGGCTGTGTGCCCTCTGCAGAGCTCCCTCTGACCCCCGAGCCGCGGGGCATGGAGCAAAAGCAGCTGCTGCTCTTTGTGCCACCAGCACCATTCCCGTCCTCCCCTGCTGCCTGACCCATCCCTGAGCCCTGAGTTTGTCCAGGATATCCCCTTGTCCTGCTCACCCTGAGTGCAGATGTGGGTGGGTACAGAGGGATGAATAGAAAGCTGAAAAAGGGAACCTGGTTTGGGATGGACCTGTCCCAGCACAGCCCTGAGGCACTTGGCTCCGCAATGGTCAAGGTTTTGACCATCCAGACAGCAAAGACCTGGTCAGAGGAGCTGAGAGACCTCTCACAGGCTGTGCAGAGAGTGGTGATGGCTCCAAAACACCCCAGAGGGGACAGGAAAGAGTTCAGGTGGGTCTGAGGAGTTTTATGTCCAATCTGGGCTGCCATGGACCAGAAACCTGCTCCACCAGCCCCAGCCCTGCAGCAAGAAATGCAGCCCCCACTGCACACAGGACTTGGACAAGGTGGCCATTGAGGGAAATACAGCTCCCCAGGAGCAAGCTCCTTCTGAGCTGTTTCTCCTTTGCTGGCACTGGTTCAGTTGGTTTTGCACTCCTCTATCCCCTTCTCCTCCACCCCTCAGCTGGAGCTGTCCTAACAGAGATTACCTAATTGTTAAAAATTGCAAAGAACAGCTCCCTCAGGTGTCCCAGCCCGTAACCTGTGCTGTGTGCAGCTCTCCCAGCTGTCCCCATGGCACAGCAAGAGATGTCCCCATGGCCCCCTGTGCACCTGGCTCTCCCTTCTCCCACCCCTCTCCTCTGCAGAGTTTCCAGAGCAACAGGGAAAACAACGATTGAAACAAAACTGAACCTGAGAAGGAGAAGATGCCAAACCTTCCCTCTCCCAGCTGCACAGAGGGACCTGCTCAGCCCAAAGATCTGCCACGGGAGCTCAGATGAGTGCCAGAGGGCAGGTGAGCACCAGGCACAGCACTGCAGGATGCTTGGAGCCAGAAATCCCAACCACGTGGCTCCTCCTGGCTCTGGGAAGGTCTCATGGTCAGGTCTGGGAACCTCTCAGCCGTGGGCTGGATGCACCCTCTGGGCCAGCTCCTTGGTGTCTTGGTAAGGTGGGAAAAGCCTGGCTTTACCCTACAGCTGAACTTGGAAACAAGCATCAGTCCTGACCACGCCTCCAGAAGAAAAGAACAGAACAAAGAGCTGAGAGCAGAGCAGAAATCTGGTGCCACCACGTTGGGACCATCCTGATATCCCCCAAAGACCCAAACCCCCAAAGTTCCCACCCATCACCAACCACGGGACAGAACCTCGAGCTCCAAAAGGCAGCTGAGCACTGATGATGGATTTGCTCTTGGTTCTCCAGCGAGGTCTCAGCTGCCACCAGCGCAGCCATCCAGCTGTGCTGTTAGTGCCTGCACAGCTGGACTGAACCACTCACTTGGCAAATTAAACCGGTGCCTCGTGTTGCCTTTCGACACCTTCCCCGCTCTCCCTGGCGGGGAGGCAGTGGGAGGGAGAGGGGCTGGAGGGTCTGTGGGACCGCGGCGCGCCCAGGGAACGCGCACAGCCAGGATGGATCACCCCATCCCCGCCCCGGGGTCGGGTTAATGGCGCGTGGGCCTCTCGGTGCAACTTTTTGTCTATAAAAATACTAATGGCAAGCAGTTCAATTCATCCCTGGTGAGAAGATGATCATAGTTAATGGAATTAATGCAAGGTTTTAATTTGCCTCTCGCTGTTCGGTCCTAGCAACTCCCCAGCCTCCAGCGGAAGCGCCAAAGAGATGATGTTTGATCTTCCCTCCCCTGGTACTCGCGTGCTTCTCATCCCCTTCACCATCTGGAGGTGGGAAAACCCATCAGGCCTCGCTGCTCTGCCGCTGGACTGATAATCAGGAGCTGCAAAGCCCAGCTCGCTCTCACCTCTGGAGGAGCAGCAGCAGAGGCTCAATTTAACCTCAACACGTGGCCCAGCAGCTCCTGGGAGAGGACTGGGATGAGGAGAGCTCACCATGAAGGGTTCCCATGGCCACAGCAGTTACCAGCACCTCCTCTTGGAGGTGGTGCCACCAGCCCTTGTGTGAGTAAGGGAGAAAGAGATCAACCCAGTCCAGATTTTGGGGTGCAAACTCAAACACAGAAGAGTTTGGGGCTGCTGGGATGGCTGAGCCACCAGGAGCACACAGAGCGTGGCAAAAAAACATGGAAAAGCTGCAAAACCGAGTAAAGAACCAGCCAGGGACAGTCTGATCCAAATAGACTGGAACAGCAGAGATGGGGGGAAAGGAAAACAGTATTAAAAAAAGCAGCGGTGTGTTGCTGAAATGAGATTAGAACAATAACAGGTTCCCTCCCGTGCCAGCTAAATCCCCATTAAATCAGATTAATGCAGATGGTCTTTATGTAACTGACCAAGACGATAGATCAATATTGTTGTTTCAGTCAGAGAAGGAAAAAATGTGTCCTGTCTGACAAAAACACATCATTACCAACCCACAGCAACCTGCACCTCGCTGAGGACTGCCCAAACCAGGCTGGCTGGATGGGTCTGGAGAGGACAAACCATCACAGACGGCTCACCCTGATGCCTCAAGGGCTGGTAAAAGTCTGAGGCAGCCCCAGCAGCGCAGGGCAAAGGGCATTCCCTGGGTTTAATGGGATCCCAGGGACACAACTCGGCCCAGGGGGGAACAGCCGAGCAGCACCCCCGGGTCCAACGCGGATCCAATTGGATGGAGCTCAGCAATGAGCAGATCGACCTCAAATCCCCAATCAGGAACTGAACAAATGAGGGAACTGTCCCCCATTCTAATGACCCCCCCAAGGGAGACTCCAGCCCAGCTGAACAAACCTGTTCCAGAGAGGAGGCTCCGGGCAAGGCTGGAGCCTCTGCTTTGGAGACACTCGGGATGTTTGGTCTGCTCCCCTCAGAGAAGCCCCAAGCTGAGCTCAATCTCAGCCCCCAAGGGTTCTCCACATGTAGGGCTGAGGGACAGGGAGTGTTTGTGAAGGGGAAGGGGATAAAAATGGATAAAAAGGGGATAAAAAGAAAAGACAAAAACCATCAGACTTCAGCCCCAGTAACTACCGCCACCCTGGGGAGAAAAAAAACCCCTGAGGTTTTTCCTCTTTTTGGGGTTCTCCCCTTGCCAGGGCTGTGCAGCTCCATGTCCCCCAGCAGGACCTTGCTGGGAAGTCTCCCAGCAGCCACTCTTGTAATCCATCCAGAAATTCTCCTGTGTCAGCAGCACTGGAGAGCTGCATCCCACCCAAGTGCCATCTGCAGTGACATTTTCTATTATTCCCCACTCCTACTAAACCCGTTCCCACTTTTGCTGTGGACAGAATTCCCTCTCTCTGCAGGGCAGGTGGGGGCCATTGCAAGAACTCACCCCCTCCCAGCCCTCAGATCCAAAAAGTGAATAAAAAAGGGGAAAAAAGAGGACAGAGAGCAGGGGAGCCTGGGATTATTTTCTCCCGGAGCCATTATCCAGGGGCCCGGAGCACAATTAGCACCTGGAGAGGCTGCAGTGCCATATAAATCTTCATGACATTTCAGGACCGAATCCCCGCCAATTAGAACACCCGGGCTCTCGCCGTCAGCAGCCTCGCCACCACAAAGGCCAAGCCCAGAGGATGGAAAATCCATCTGGAGAGGAGACAGAGCAGCACAGGGGGCTGGAGCTGGGCCTCTCTATCCCCTGCCAGCCTGGTCCGTGCACCCACAGATCTCCTCCTGTGCTCCTGTGTCACACCAGGGGGTGAGAATCACCTCAGAGCTCAAAAACCCATCCCAAATCCCAGCCCAAGCTCTTCCCCCAGTTTGGAGAAGCACTCAGGAGCTCTGGCTCCCTCCCTCCAGCTCATCATTAAGGATGGATGAGATGCTCTGCGGAAAGCGCTATTTTTGTTACTCAGTCCGGGTTTGCGAAGGGAGAAGCACCATGGACACGCCAATTCTCCCGCTTTCAGTTCTGGATTTTAACTCCAAACTCTTCTGTTTAAAACAGTCTTTCCCCGCAACCTTTCCTTTACATTTGCTTTATATCAGCCACAAATCTGAAAGCTCAAAAGCAAACACCAGACTAACTTGGGTTTTGCCGAGGCAAAGGAGCGAAATCCAGTCAGAATATTTTCCCAGATTTTTAAATCCACTGACATTTTGAAACGTTTCGCTTGTGAGCTGAACCCAAATGATTTTTTCTGATACCATCAATCCGAGCGCCACTTCCAACCTCACCGGCCTTTTCCAAGCTATTTGCTCTGCCCTCTGCAAGAGCCAACGTTCCTCCATCCCTCCTCCTGTTCTGAATTGCTGCCTCCAGGTGCTCTCTCGGGGAGATTTCTTTTGGATCACAGCTGCTTAGCCTTGAATCCCAGAATCCCAGAATATTTTGGGTTGGAAGGGACTTTAAAGATCACCTCATTGCACCCCCTGCCATGGGCAGGGACACCTCCCACTATCCCAGGCTGCTCCAAGCCTCCTCCAACCTGGTCTTGGACACTTCCAGGGATCCAGGGGCACCCACAGCTTCTCTGGGCACCTGTGCCAGTGCATGAGGAGGCCGAGCTATAAGAATTCCATAATTTTATAGCAGTAATGGCTATAAAATCATTCTTAGCTTTGACATCCTCCTACAAGGCCCACGGCACCGGGGATGGGATGGGCTGGGAGAGGTTCAGGCACGCAGAGCTCAGCCTTGCTGCGGAATCCCCTTCGGTGCTCACAAAGCTAAAAATAATCCCAAATTGCTTCCCCAGGTAGTGCTCTCCCATCCCTGGGGGGAATCAATCACGGCATCAAAGGGAAGGCAGCTCCAAAGGGCTCCGTCAGAGCCTCACGCACACAGAGAAAGGCGCCGGGGGGTGGATAACAGCAGCAAACCCCGTAGTCAGCAACCCCTCCCCACCTGGTTGTTTTTCTCTTTTTTTTTTAGGTTTAACTTTTAATTATTTTTAAAGGTTGTTTGGGGTTTTTTTTCAGGTCTGCTCAGGATTGAGCAGCAGAAATCTCAAATTTAATTTAATTAGCACCTCCTCCCTGCCTGGAAATGGCTTTTCTTCAAGTCTGACAGTTCCACACTTCGACTGCCATCGGCTCCTTCCCTCCCTGTTTCCAAGGGACCTGGAAAATTCTTGTTCCCTGTTTTATTTGTGCTCCAGCCCCAGCAAGGACACGCTGAAAGCTGCTGGGATGGTGAAGGGATGCAGCAAGCCTGGCAAGTCTGGAAAGACGCAGCACACACATTGTTTTTTTTCCTTCTCCCTACCCTAAGGAAATGCTGATTTAATTGTATTTATTCCTTGGCAATTGGTGTGGCAGACGTGGAAGTGACAGTGACATCAGATGGAAGGCTGATAATAAATACCAGCATTAAAAACAAACCCATGTGTGGGTGCAGGGAGTGTAAATTGGCATCTGTGCGGGACAAGAGCCGCATCGGACAGCATCCCATGGCAAAGCTCTGCATGGACAGCGTTAATAGAGCAGGAAAAGCACTAAAAATCCAAATATTTCTGCTGCTTTTACAAGCCCTGTGTGCTGAGGGCACAGGTGAAGCTCCCAGAGCAGCAGTTCAATGTGCAGACCCACTTGAAGGAGCACAAAAGGAAAAACCTCCCTGCTCAAGTGTCCTTTTCCCTGAGAAAAACCATCCCTGCAGCCTCCTCCTTCCAGCAAGGGGCAGAACTGGCCCTGAACACATCCCTCCTGCGAGCCAGGAATTCGTTATGCTAAATATACACTAATTACACCTCAGTGGGGAGAGCGAGGAGACCCCGCACGGCCACGTGAATGCACCTTGATTGGCGTGGCCGCGCTGTGTCCTAACACGGGTGGAGTGTTTGCTGCTGGGGACATGGGCTGCCTCTGGGGGGGCTCCCCGGGATTGAAGAGCTCCCTGGGAAATCAGCGTGGACCTCGCCTGCAATCAGGGACACCGAGGTGACGCTCGTGATTAGCTCGGAAAAAACCTCGGCGCAGGGAGGGGAGCACCTCCAGCTGCCCACGTGCCTGGTCTTCACTGAGTTATGCAAAGTGATTTTGGAAGCAGGACTTGGTTTCTCGCTGAGAAATGGATCTCTCTCAAACCCTTCTGCCTCAGTTTGGAACCGCTTTGGGGAGCCTGATGTGCTGGGGAAGCACACTGGAGGTGTTTGAAGGTAAACTCACATTTCCAGGGGGAAATTGGATATTTAAAATTGTCTGGTTTCAGAGATGTTTTCTTAAGAGAAAGGGAAAAGCAAAACCACCCCACTTGACCATGCCCATGGCCCCAGCAGGCGCTGTTTAACCCCTGTGCCACCCACAGTGTTTTGCTCTGGGATAGCAGAGTCCCTTTAGGTGTTATGGTCACCAATCAGTGTCCCAGTCACATATCACAGTGATTTTCATGCTGGTAACCACTGAGCTGGGACTGGATTTGCACTGGGAAACAGGAAAGCACCCGGATCAGGGACTGAACCTCATCACAGCACAATGGAGGGAAGGGAGAGCAAGAGGGGATGGAGTCTGGATCTCTTCATTCCCAGGCAGAGTCTCCTCCAGCAGACACTTTGCACCTCCCCAGCCAGCAACTAAAACTGGGAGAGGGACAGGTGATACCTTCATTGGGGACAGACCTGAGCTGAGGGAAACCTGGGTTATCAGAAAGAACTTCCTTACTCTGTGAATGATCACACACTGGAACAGACTGCCCAGAGAGGAGTGGAGTCTCCATCACTGGAGATATTCCAGAACCGTCCACAATCCTGTGCTCTGGGACGACCCTGCTTGAGCGGGGAGGTGGGAGTAGGAGACCCACTGGGATTCCTCCCAGCCTGACCCATTCTGGGACATTCCAGAGCAGAGACTCCCAGACATTCAAAGGGGACACAACCACATCCTCTCCCTCTCCCTCTCCTCTCCCTCTCCTCTCNTCTCCTCTCCTCTCCTCTCCTCTCCTCTCCTCAGAACTGTGGCACCCTCATTTGACTCCTTCTCCCTCCACTCTCCACCACCCACCAAGCCCTGACCCCACTCTTCTCCTGCTGCTGACCCTCCCACCCCCCGTTGCTCGAGCACACACAGAGCATTGTCCTTTCCACACAGAATCTACAACTCCACAATTACCGAGCGCGGAGAGGAGGACCGGAGTTGTATTGACTCACAAAGCCCACACGGCTGGAATGCAGCCCAAACAAATCAATGGCGTATTTAGCCAAATAAACTGCTCGAGCAAGCTGATGACTCCAGACCTCGGCTGGTCCGGAGGATGTTTTACTGGAGTTCCTGGATTTACTGGTTTGCAAGTGGAGCAGTTTTAAAAGCATGAAGGAAATGAATGTAGTGACAGACAAGGGGAATGGACACTCAGAGCAGGTTTAGATTAGATATGGGGAAAAATTTCTTCCCTGGGAGGGTGGGGAGGCCCTAACAAGAGAAGCTGTGGCTGCCCCATCCCTGGCAGTGTCCAAGACCAGGCTGGACGGGGCTTGGAGCAGCTTGGGACAGTGGGAGGTGTCCCTGCCCGTGGCAGGGGTGCAGTGAGATGAGATTTAAGGTCCCTTCCAACGCAAACCACTCTGGGATTCTGTGATAACATCGGCGCTGTGAATGTGACTTCTACATCAGCCAAAGGTTCAACCGGGTGATGTCCAAGAAATTTCATCAAACTTAAATTCTTACATGACTCTCTCCATGCTGGCAACCACGCACAGTTATTTCCTCTTTTCCATGAAAATCTGATCATGAGGAAGGATTGGCGACACTTTTCTGGGGTCACAGCTCTTGGAGAAGCACAGATGGGAAACCAGGAGCGCTGAAGAAGAGAAGCTACCAGGGAAGAGGGATATGAAGGGGGAAGTGGAAGCACAAGTAGGTGTAGCTCAGCTCTTCCAGGAAAACAGACTCTCTTTGAAACAGCAAACCCGGTCACTTTTACACCCCATGGCTCTCAAACTCAATCTTTAAGAGCTGGAGCAGATGCTGGAGTATTTGCACCCCAAACCTGCCAGCCTTCCCCAGAGAAGTCAATCCCACAGACTTGTACACCAGTCCATGAACGAGGCCAGGCTGCAATAATCAGTGAACAAGCACCAAACAGGTCCTTGAGCAGACTGGATCTGCCTTTCCCATGGCTTTGTAGCCAGGGAGAAAAAACATTTCTCACACAGAAGCCACAAATCAAATAACCGGAGCACTTGAGGTCATCTCCTCCAAACCTTTGAAAAATGTATATATTATTAAACAGACACATGTCAACAGGGAAGGTAATTTGGGCAGAAGGACGTGAAATGTTTGTTTTGCGAAGTGGTTTTGGAAATGGACATTTTCCAGGCTTTTTAATTTTTCCTTTTCTTTCGCTCTTGGCTGAAACTCTTCACCACGTTTGGCAGGGCTTCACAGATGGCGCTGGCCGACCCACAACTGAATTTTTCAGAGAATAAGCTATTTGTCCAAAGGAAGAAAACATGCCCAGATTTTCTAGGTCCCAACCCTCTCCCACGCTGCTCTTCCTGCCGCTGCAGCTGTCGGCTCGCCCGGCCCGTGGCAGAGGCTCCAGCAGGATGATGGCACGGAGGAAGGCTCCTCGGGGAGGTGAGGAGTGATTCCCTCCTCAGGAGAGGGCCAGGAGAGTCCCCTGCAAGGCCCATCCCTCACAAAGAGCATCTTCTGCCCCGAGTAGTGGATGGCAGTGATGCCTTAAGATTCAGCTTTTATATTTCCCAGCCCCTGCCCTGCTTTAGTGTGGAACTCTCAAACTCCCCACGGGCTGGGAGCTCCTGTTCTCCCATCCTGCTCAGACACAACAAATCCTCTCCAGGCTGCACTCAAGGACACCTCGTTGTCCCAAGCCCCCAAAGATGGAAACGGAGCCTCTAAAAGGGGGACAGACTTGGGCTCAATTCCATCATCCCCTGCAATTGTCACTGGAGAATGAACCCTGAGCTGGGAATGGATCCAAACTGATCCAAGTGGAGCAAACTCGTGCCCCGGGGTCCATCTTGGGTGTGGCCTCTCCCGGAGAGGCTCTGAGTGCCCGAGGTGTCCCTATTGAAGGCCCTGCAATAAATCCCCATTTTATTCTCTGAATCCTGTCTGGCCTCAGCTCTAGGCAGCCTCTGATCAGGCATCAGCACAACAGCACCCAATGCCTCCCTGCGCTTTTTCCTTCTCCCTGTGGGAATGAGGAGCGGTGTTTGCACCCAATGGGGCTCTTTCCTCGCTAAGCAAGCTCTCCTGGTCCCCGCTCCCCACAAACAGGATGCAAAGCTTGGCCTGGGTGCACAGGAACGTTCGTGATTTGCAAGCAAACAAATGTGCTGGGTAAGATTTGCTCCGTGGCTGGGCAAATCCTCTTTGAGTCTGAGCCTCTGGAAGCGGAGCCAGAGGAGAGGATTAAAACCGAGAGCCCCTATTCAGCAAGCTCAGCACTGAGTCAGGCTGGGGGGATGCCCAGGAGATGGGGGTGCTCATCCATCGGGATACATCCCACAGGCACACCCGGATCTCTGAGCACTGCCGGGAGAGCTGGGAGAGGCGTTTTAAGGGCTCGTAGAAACCTCTCTGCAGCCCCCGAGAGGAACAGGGAGACAAAGCTCAGCCCATGGGGAGGCAGGAAGGGACCAACATCCCATGTTCCCTTTCCTGCTGTGATCACAAAGGCAGCCCAGCTCCCTCCTCACCCTGCAATGTCCCAAAGCCGTGATGTCACAACCTCAGAAGGACATGGGGATGGCTGGCACAGGGGAGCAGAGGGACAGTGCCCTGCCCTCCTCCTCTCCTCAGCTCCAAGGCTCTCTGCTGGACAAAACAGCCCCCAGACCTCATCCCAGTCTCCTCACTGAGACACACTCAGCCCTGAGCCCAGCCAGGGAATAAGGAGTGTTTATCCATGCCCGTGCTGGGAAGTCTGGGTCACACACCATGAAATCCCTGCTTAGCTTTAACTCCCTGCAGGTTTGGGGGCAAGACCGAGAAAGGAGACAGAGATTTAAGGCCCTGGGAAAGCTGCCAGACACCCGGGGGGATTTTCAAATATAGAAGAGTCAGAGGAGAGGGGAAAATCCTTCTGGAGCTGACCCTCAGCTCCACCAGCAGCCCACAGACACAGCCCTGCCTTGATCAGCGGCATCATCAGGAGCGACGTTCCGAGTGATGACACCGAGAGGAGCGGGGATTCGCCAGAGCTGGGGGGAAGTCGCCACATGGCCGTGTCTGCAGCAGCTGAGGAGCGAGCTGTCAGTGTTTGCTCACAAACAATATGCTCATCAGGATCTGGCCTCGTCTCTCAACTAGAAGATTTCCTTATGGAAGTTTCTCCACGGGGAGCAACGCTCCAGAACGCGCGCGGCGGGATCGGTCTGGCGTCCAAGGCTCCCAAGGAAAAGGCATGGCCGGCGTTCTGAACACCTCCCCTATATCAGATCTGTCTTACAAATAACTAAATATTACTTAATAGCATTAAAATATCTTTCCCTCCTTGCCTGCAGTGCCCTGATGGTGCTGTCGCCCTGCTGGTTTTGTTATAGTAAGTATCCAAAAAAAGTTTTCTTTTTATTTTTTTTTCACACTTTCGCTTACCAAAAAAATCGAAAAACAAACTAAAAATCTATTTCTGGTTATTTGCGGCTTTGCTACCTGACAGGTTCACACCTCTGCTGTCCCTTCAGAGGACGCATCAAACACTTGTGATGTGCCAGGTGACCTGGAAGAGGCCCCAGCTGGAGCTGTGACACGATACCCAGTGCTGGAGCAGCAGATGCCGCCTCATTTTCCCAGGAAGCCCCACGGAGCCTCAGTCACCTGGAGAGGAGAGAGCTCCCAGTGTGCCGCCAGCCTGATTTCATAACTGCCGTGACACAAAGCATGAGGAAGCAGGATGGTCATGGCAGGCACCAAGCAAATTCATTTATTTTTTAAACCTAAAGGACAGCCACAGCTTGGCTGTGCAGCGAGAGCACAGCCAGGAGCTCAGCTGGGAGCTGAGCACCCCTCATCCTGCAGCTGAGCCCCCCAACCCGACCTGCAAAGTCAATTTACCGCTCGGGTTTATTTGTTGGGGAGAAAATTCCCCATCCGTGGAGCCGTGTAGGGAGAGGGGTCATAAATCTGCTGCTCCCGAAGCCTCCCGGGGCCGCTCGCAGCCAGAGGGGTCAGTGCTGCCGAGGGAGCCGCACGCAGCTCCTCGAGTGTCTCATCAACTGTGCAGAGTCTGCACAGCTTGGGAGGAAATGAGCTCTTCCAACTCATTCCTGCCACTGCCAGCTCCTCCTTTCAGCCCCCTGCCTGCGCTCCTTGGAGGACCTTTGCCCATAAAAGCAGTGGAGCGGTGATTGCAATACCCAGGGATCCCCACTGCTGCTATTTCCAGCAATGTCAATAAAAAAGGCAAAAAAGATGCTCCTGTGGGGGCTGCAAAATTCACCCCTTGGGGCTGCCCTGAATTTCTGAAGTTCCCAACTCTCCAGCCACCTCCAATCCAAGCTGTGCCTTGTTCAGCTTCCAGGTTAAAAGAGGAAAGGTGCAGCAACACTCCTCCTGCTGTGAACCACAACAATCCACACGGGAGGGCTTTTCCTCCAAGATGCGGAATCCAAGGGGGCCCGGGGAGCCCAAGGCCGTGTGCTGATCCCCCCCTGCTGCTGTTGTTCAGCATCCCATAATGTCATGTCCACTTGCAGATTGCACTTTATTGGTTTTTATTTGGCAGCCTCGCTTGACTCTGCCCTTTAATTTATCCATTATACATCCTGATTAATTGGCCGATAAAGCTCCGTCCAGTTTTTTAAAACAAATTCCCAGTCCATTTGCTTTTAGTGGAACTGCGAACAAGCAGTTTAACTCATTACATTATAGCGCCCGTGCCTGGGGTGCGCTCGGGAAGCAGATATTTCAGGATCATACATATGGAACACAGCTCCGAGCTGCATTAATAATCCCTCCAAGGCTGGGGCTGGCTAAGGAGAGATCCCACGGCTCTCGGAGAGCTGCACAGGGAGAGCCCCTTCCTCCTGGTGGTTCCTTTCCCAGGAGAGTGAAAACCTTTCTCTCTGTGCATCGACGCTAAGTTGATGATCAGTTCCCACAAACCAACTTTTGCACCTTTTTTATTTTTGGCTTCATTGCCCTGTGTTAGAAGGAGCCATCTCCAGGCTCCCTTTCTCCCCATACACCCTCTTTAGGGTTAGAAAACATCTCCCTAAACCAAAACATCTCCAAAGCCATTGCTGGTGTCTCTTTCCATCCCTTTTCCACGGGGTTGACTTCCCAGCCCTCCATCAGCAGATCCCTGTCTGCAATCCCTCATTCCCAATACCAGGCACGAACACCTCCTCCTGAGCAGCGCTTCTGGAGGAGGATTCACGTCACCCAGATGCCTCCTTGGGCATTCCTGGCTCCCACACTGCTCCTCGTTTTGCCTGAAAACCCCCAAATCGCTCTTTTTCTCAGCACCCAAAGCCCCCAAAAGTAAATCTGCCAGAGCCTATTCCAGGTGCAAACGAGGAACGACCCACACAGAGATGGGAGCAGGGAATTAATTCTGCTGGGTTGGCTCTTCAAAAGCCTGAAATGAAGAAAGCAAATGAAGGGGAGAGCAAACGCCATTTCCCTGATTATGAAAGGAGGGGTGAATAAGCGCTGGACTTGCACAGGGAGCCTTAATTCCCGTCCGTCAGCCCGGCTGCCTCCTCTCCCCTCCCAACGTTATTATCTCTCGCTCTCCTGGCGTGAGCAGCGCTGGGTGCATCTCTCCGTCTCACCAGCTCAGCTGATAAGCTTGACAGACCTGGGCACTGGTGACAGCATTCACATTTCCAGTGGATAAAGTGCCATTTACATGAGGCAAGTGCTGGTGATTTTCCATCAGCCAGGACAGAATGAGGATGGGAACAGCTTGTAAGCTTCCCTCTTTTTTTTTTTTTCCCCCCGTTGGCTTTTTTTTATGTTGTTGTTGTTTTTCTGAGTTTTTGTTGTTTTTTTTTTTTTAAGGACAAAATCTGGACTTTCTCCTCCGCTCACATTTATAAACATCACCACGAACAAGGCCCTGGCCCTGATTAAAATTCCCAACATGCCAGAGTTTGTAAAAATCTCCGGCCCAAAGCAAAACAAGCTCAGGGAAAAGTCTGGCAACCCATTATACGTGGCTGTTGTCGCGGGGATTAGAGGGGAATTTGGCACGCTCCCCTTCCCTTCCTTCGGACTCAGGCCTTATATTTTTTCAAGGATCCTTCTTTCGCCCGCACTGCTTTCTTCTGGAAGAGCCGGGTGGTTTTTAATGTTCCCTTTTGTCTTCCCATCACCACCGCTTTCTTTGCCTTTTGCTTGACAAATCGCTGCCTTCTTTAGGCAGCAAAACCAGGGGCCTGTTCCCACAAGGAAAACTGGGGGGGCTGGGAAAAATGTGAAGCTGAGACACATTCCTTTGCCATCAGTCTCCTCCCATCCAGGCCTCCGTCCTTCTGTCCCTTCCCAGTCCTTCAGGGGAGACTGGTCCAGGTGACCCCACCTTGTCCCCTTCCATCACGGATCATGGAAAGAGGCTCTGCCAGACATGGAGCAACCCCAGGGATCGCCTGGGGGATTCAGGGGGACGCAGCTGCAGCCCTGGGATTTGTGGAAGAGCTGCAAAATTCACTCCCAAACCCCTGCTCAGTGCTTTGTCCCCTCCCCAGACAAGTCACGTCCGCAGCCACCAACACAAGGAAAACTCCATCCCTGGCGAGCGGGATGGAAGCAATAAAGATCCCTGACAGCGCTGATAACACCAAGGTCACCAGCTAAGGGCACGCTCTGCTCTGACAACCCAGGCTTCACTGACTGCGTTAAAAAAATAAAATATCTCTCTTTTTAAATTTCTTTTGTTTAAATTTTTAGTTTATCCACAAACTTCTTCACTTGCCTGTTTCAAACCAGCAGTCCCACAGCCACAGGAAGGTGGATCCCTGTCCAACAGCTCCGTTTGTTAATCACTGTCATGTTCAGAGCACACCACAGCCCTGCCACGGATGGGGCTCCATGGAGATGACAACTGGGCTGAGCTCAACAGCAGCAGCCTTGGAATTTCACACTGGAGATGAGGGCAGTGCAAGGACAAGAACCTTGTTAAGGGCACGCTCTGCTCTGACAACCCAGGCTTTACTGACTTCATTAAAAAAATAAAATCTGTCTCTTTTTTCTTAATTTTTTTTGTTTAAATTTTTAGTTTATCCACAAATTTCTTTGCTGGCCTATTTCAAACCAGCAGTCCCAAAGCTACAGGAAGGTGGATCCCTGTCCAACAGCTCCGTTTGTTAATCTCTGTCATGTTCAGAGCACACCACAGCCCTGCCATGGATGGGGCTCCACGGAGATGACAACCGGGCTGAGCTCAACAGCAGCAGCCCTGGAATTTCACGCTGGAGATGAGGGCAGTGCAAGGACAAGAACCCCTGGCAAATGAACAGTGTGACAGATGAAAATAGGGGAAATCCCATTAGAACCTTGTCTTTACATCATATTTGCAGGAAGACTCTGCTTAGGGGAGTTCTATTAGCAGAAACCTCAACCTGCCTATTGCTCTACATCTCCATCTGCCTTCCTGAGAGGAAAAAATATCCAGATAAAGGGAAAATCACACTTTTACCATTGATAGTGTTCTCCTTAACTGCCCACAAGCAGCAGCCGAGCACTGACATGAAGGACAACAGGACACAGCCGTGCCAGAGGTGATGAATTGTGGAAATGGAATAAAATCTCGGGAACAGGAGAGGGAGCAGCAACAGGGGAAGGGAAAATAGGAGACATTTCACCTTGTTTCTGCCTCATTTTATTTAGGTACCAGCCCAGCCCTGCTGCAAAGTCATCAGCTTGGACACCTGCCCAGGGCTGAGGACAGCTCTGAAATTTTCCAAGAAATTTCCCAGAAATTTTCCAAGGCATTCACCACCAGCTGCAGCCTTTGCCCTGACGGCATCTGCAGGGCCTAAATCCCTGCTGGAAAGGGCAGCACCGAATTCCCAGCTATCCCAAGGGATGCTGCTGGGTTTGCAAGGATTCACCCAAGGATAAGCCCAGCTCTGTTATCCCTTATCTCCCCGGGGTCAGGCACAGCCTGGGTGGGAGGTGCTGCCCCCAGAGCCCAGCAGCAGCCCTGGTGTCTCTGTCCCTGTCATTACTCACAAGAACACAGGGAAGGGAGCCAGTTCCTCCAAGCAGCCAGCGAGCCAGGCATGGAGGAGAAGGAGGGAAATCTGAGACCCCTTTTGCCTTCAGGGATAATCCTGGAAATGCCAGAAGCCAGGAGAAGCCTTTGACTCCATCCCCAGCTCCATTCCCTCCCTCGAACTGCTCCAGCCAAGCCCAGGAACTGCAGCACCAAACCGCAACTGGGAGAAATCTTCCTCCTTCCTTCCTCCCTGCAAAGCTGCTCCCGGCACGGCAGCCCCAGCCTGGCAGGAGCTGCTCAGGGAGGAGCCCGGGTGCCCTCACATCCTCCTCTCCTAAAACCTTCCCAGGCCAGCCCCTCGGCATCTGCCGTGCTGCTCCTCCTGCCCTCACCTGCTGTTCACACAGACATTCCCGCCCGGCTCCGGGCCGCCAGCTGCACTGGATTTTTCCAGTTCCTCCTCCTCCATCCAGCCCTGCAGAGCATCTCCATCCCCATGTCCTCCCGCTGCCGGGCACAGCAAGAGCTGGAGGCCCTGCAACAACCCCAGCACTCTTATCCAGCTGCAAAGCCAGGATCTGGGAGACAGGATGCTCCAGCTCCTGGTTAATTCATCCCGAGATCTGCACAGAGCCCCTGCCTGGCAGAGGGATGCTGTCCTAATATCACAGATCCCGGGAGAAAAAGCTCATTTACTACTATTTATATTAATTCATACAAGCTGCTCCTCAAATCCCAGCCTATGGAAAGGATACCTTGGGAATTCACAAACCTTTGGGGATACAAATATTGCGCGGAGCACGACAGCCTCGCAAACTGTACATGATAGGTAAGAAAATCGACTCTCAGCCTCATCAGAGAAGGCTCCAGAGCCCAAGTCAGCTCCGAAGCTCCAGTTTTCCTTGGATTGTACTGCAAAAACAACTCCCCGGAGCCCAAATTCGCAGCCATGCCCCCAACTATCTCCCCAGCCATTCCCTCGCAGAGTCTTTCTTCTTGTCCTGGTGCTAAGGAGGGTTATTACTCCTTCCTCCCAGCATGCGACAGAAATGTTTGTGCAGAGAAAAAAAATCCCCCAAGTCAGTACATTAATGTCCTGCAATGAAAAATAGATCTGTCTAAATATGCTCAAGGTAATTCAGAATACATTTGAGGTGATTTCAGGCTCTAAAGTCTGCCTGTAACAGCATTTCAGGCTGTGTTTATCAGTGCTTTCCCCCTGCACTTGCATTTATTTTTTTTTCTCCCTGGTTATTTTTAAAACATTTGCACAACAACAGAACCTAATGATCATGGCTAAGGGTAGAAATCAGCCTCCCAGCAGCATCTCCCAGCTCTGGAAATTTTACCTCCCCATCTCCCCATCCCAAAGCCTTCCCTGCTGCAGGCTGGGGTTGAGCTGAGGTCAAGGCAGAGTCCGATCCCCGTCCTACAGCTGCAAATCTGCAACGAGATTCCCGAATTCAGCCAGATTCCAGCCTGGGAAATGTGCAGGGATTCAGGGGGACAGCAAAGGTCGGGTGGGAACTTCATCTCTACAGGTCTGGCACAAACAGGAGGGGACACCTCTCCCAACAGCCGAGGCTGAGGAGCTCCCTGAGTTTCTCCAGCACCAAATCCTCCTCTGGTCTCAACCCCCCAACCTCAGTGGATTTTTGTTTTTTGGATTTTTGTTTCCAATTACTGTTTTGGGGTGGGATGAACCTTCCCGAGCCAAAGGGTGCTCAGGGTTGGGATGATCCCTGATGTTTGGTGCTGGGAAACATCCCATGGGATGCTTTGGAGGGAGAGCTCTGCAAAGTCCTCCCCGCCTTCCCTGCTGATTCCCCATGAAGGGACGGGAGCTGGACAGATGACCCAGAGTGACCAGTCCTAGACCTGACCCATCAATCCACTGCTCCCAGGAGCAGATCCCACTGGAAAACCCCATTTCTCCTGCAGAGCTTTGGGGAGCAGCTCCATGGTCACTCCCGGGCTGCTGAATCCCATCATTTGTGGAGAGCAGCAGAGTTTGGCTGCAGGGCCAGGAAGCCCAGGCAGAAGCAGGCACGGAGACGGATGTGGGATGGTTGTCCCTGTAGGACAAAGGGAAAGGATGTGGGATGATTGTCCCTGTAAGACAAAGAGAAATCAGGAACCCTGGAGCCACTTCAGATGTTTTACCTGGGGCAAACTCCCGGGTGCAGATCCTGCCCCGAGAGCGCTGCGGCAGAGGAGGGCTCGGTGTGCCGGGCACACTCCAACTCTGCCCTGAAGTCCCAGCTTGGAAAAGAAACAAAGAAAGATGGCTTTGGGCTCGAGAGGACCCATCTGTTTCCGAGGAGTATTTATTTATTTATCAATTAATGTATCTATTTTACCTTGCGCTTTTGCACCATCTTGAAAACAAGGAGTCATAATATCCCTCCAGCGATTCTGCCCCTTATCCATCTGGTAAACAGCCATTCTCTTTTATTTCCCTGGCTTTTTTTTAAAGCTTTTCAGTTCCTAGCAGAGCTGAAATCCACAATTCCATGACAAGGACATCACCACTAATGATGATAGCAGGAATAATGACACCGCACTCGCCTCGTGCCTCCGCTGGCAGATTTCAACCCGTTCCCCAGTCACCTGCGAGCACCCATCGGAGGAGCCAAACACGGGGCTAATTTTAGGAGCAAAAACTTGCAGAGAGAAGCCGAGCTCTTCTCCCAGTCCCAAGACAAGCCTTTGGCAGGGTTATAAATAGGAGGCAGGGTTGCCAGCACCTTTTCTCCCGATAAATACAGGATGTCACATGTGTGTACACGCGGTGACATTTTCCCAAGCATCTCGCAATTAAAGCTTTTCTCTGGCTCAGTGCAATCACCCAGAGCTTTTCCAGGGCCAGTCTGGCGTTTGCCAGCAGAGGGAACCTTCCCATTGCTGGCTGGGAGACGGAGGGGCCCTTCAGAGCTTCCCTGCAGCAGCCAACACCGCTCTGCTTCGCCCGGCTCTGGGATCACAGCACACACAGGCATCACTCCGACCCTCCCAGACACCCCACTGCATTTTCAGCGGGTTCAGAGCATCTGCCCCGCTGCAAATATTCCATTTTCTGGGGTGTGCACCGGTGGCAAATCCACCCCTGTGCCCGAATCTCACCACTGCAAAAATCCATTTGCGTCTCCCTGGGATGCATCCCTGCAGATCCCACCTATTGCCCACCAGGAGCTGGTACCACGACACCCCCAGAATCCCCCAAAATCAAATTCAGGCTCTCCCCCGGGTCAGGGGGAGCTCACACCCCACAGACAGGGGGGTCTTTGCCCGTTGGGGCAGAGGGAGCTGCTGCTCAACCCCAAATGGATGCATCTCCCGAGCACATCCCACATTCATTATTCACACTGTTCACCCCCGGCTATAAAACATTCCTCCCGAAAAGTTTTCAAATAAAATAGAGCCTCTAACCAAATGACACACGGGGTTAAACTAGATCTATTTCCCAGCAAAAAACCCCATTAAATTATAGCGTATCTCGATTCCCCCCTGGATGAGGGAGCTGGCGCTGCAGCTGGAGGCAGGGCCTGCTGGAGACGCGCAGGATTTACAGCCACAAACCCTGCACCGGTTTTTCCCAGCCTCAGCTCCCCGCACACATCAGAAACACTTCCCATCCCCATTCCTGCACGGGTTGTACTTTGCAGTTATGAAGTTGTTTCCTCTTTCTCCTCCCCCCGCTCCCTCCTTCCCTACTATAATATTTAGTCTGCAGCTCTGCTTATTTACATACTTAATTTCGGTTCTGTTTGCAAACACAAATTAGTTTTGTGCAATTACTTTGTGCATGGACACGGAGTTTATCCGCTTCAGCAGTTTAACAACACGGGAAGTGACTGCACAGGACCATATGGCTCCCGATATATAATCACAATATTACCTGCAGATTAGTTACATAAGGGCTGCCGGAGCAGCCGTGCAGGGCACGGGGTTCACGGGGAAACAGAGCGGGGAAAGGGGGAAAGGGAGATGGGAGAGAGAGGGAGAAAATGGAAAAGGAGGGGAAGGGAAAGAGAGGGGAAAGGGGAAAAGGAGGGAAGGCAAAAAGGGGGATAGGGAAAAAGCGGGAAGGGAAAAAGGGGGGAAGAAGGGAAAGAGAGGGGAAAGGGAAAAAAGGAGGGAAAGGGGAAAGGGAGGAAGGGAAAGGGGGGAAAGGGAAATGGAGGAGTGAAGAGGAAAGAGGT